>JAJPUD010001224.1:12327-53284 GCA_023553655.1 Myrmecobius fasciatus | reverse complement strand
CTTTCTTTCTTTCTTTCTTTCTTTCTTTCTTTCTTTCTTTCTTTCTTTCTTTCTTTCTTTCTTTCTTTCTTTCTCCTGACCTTTTCTATCCAGTTTGGAAATACATCTTGCATTTATTGTGGTATATGATATAAAGTGTTAATCTGAAACTAATTTCTATCATACTGCTTTTCAGCTTTCCCTGTACTTTTTGTAAGATATAGGGGTTCTTCCCTAAATAATTTATATTCTAGGATTTGTTGAATACTGGGCTGAGTTTCATTGTTTCTGATTTTTTCTGATTCATTCTATTGACTTATTTTTCTATTTCTTAGCCAATACTAAATAGTTTTGATGATTATTAATTTATAATACAAGGAAGGGAGGGGAATAAACAATTCTGTAGTACCATGTGCCAGGCATCATACTAAGTGCTTTTACTAATACTCTCTTATTTGATCCTCACAACAATCCTGTGGGGTAGGTGCTATTATAATCCAGTTTTACAATAGAAGAAATCGAGGCAGACAGGGGTTAAATGATTTACTCAGAATTACAAAGATAGTAAATATCTGAAGCCAAAGTGGACTTTAAGTCTATCTGATCCTAAGTCCAGCATTTTATCTACTGTGCCACCAGTTGTGAAATTATGATTTATAGTTTAGAAGCATTACTACCTATATCCAATTTTACTTTAAAATAGATTTTATTTAAAGCTATTTTAAAAAACCAGAAAAATAAAAATCAGAGAAAAATTGCAAAAAGAAAAAAAGGTCAGCAAGATGATTTCAGAAAGGTCTGGAGACTTACATGATGTTAAGTGAAGTGAGTAGAGCCAAGAGAACATGGTATACAATAAGAGTATATGGTGATCAATTGTGATGGACTTAGTTCTTTTCAACAATGAGGTGATTCAGGTCAACTCTAATAGATTTGTGATGGAGAGGCCATCTGCAGCCAGAAAGAGGCTATGGTGACTAAATGTGTATCACAGCATAGTATTTCCACCTTTTTTGTTGTGATTGTTGTTGTTTGCTTGCTTATTTTTCTCATTTTTTTCCATTTTGATCTGATTTTTTTTTTTTTTTGTGCAGCATGACAAATGTGGAAATAAATTTAGAAGAATTACACATGTTTAACCTATGTTGGATTGCTTGCTGTCTGGGGCAGGGGGTGAGGGAAAGAGAGGGGAAAAAATTGGAATGCAAGATTTTGCAAATATGAATATTGAAAACTATTTTTACATGTATTTTGAAAATAAAAAGCTATAATTAAAAAAATAAAATATTTGATTTTAAAATAACTTGTGTTTTTACATCACCTAGATTTACGCCTATATCCTTCCCTCTTTCCTTCCCAGAAAATTATGCATTATAACAAAGAATTTAAAGGAGAAGAGAAAACAATTTAGTAAAGCCAATCAACACACCAAAGAATTTTGCTTCTTTATACAATATTTAATAACCCTCTGACCTCAGCCACTACAAAAGAGTAGGAAAAGGTGCTTCCCATATATTTTAGGATTTTAGACTTGTTTTGATAATGTTACAACATTTCAGTGTTGGTTGTTTTGTGGTTGTTCTTTCCATTTGTATGGAAAGTAGCCATTTGTTTTCCTAGCTCTTCTTGCTTAACTTTGCTTTAGTTAATATATCTTTTCCTGTTTCTTTATATCCAGCATGGTTCCTTAATCAGTTATATTCCATTAAGTACATGTACCACAATTTGTTTAGCCATTCAATCAAGGCTATTCCTTTTTATTTTTTTTTATTTTTATTTTTTTATTAAAAGCTTTTTATTTACAAAACATATGAGTGATTTTTCTACATTGACCTTTGCAAAAACTTTTTTTTGTTCCAAGCTTTTCCCCTCCTTCCCCCCACCCCCCCGAAGAGGATGACAGGTAATCTAATACATGCTAAATATGATCAATTATATGACAAATCCAATATATGTATACATATCTATACAATTATCTTACTGCACAAGAAACATCAGACCTAGAAAGAGAGAAGAAAAAAAAACAACCTAAGAAGGAAAACAAAATGTATGGAAATATTCACAGAAAGCGTTAAAATGCTATGTTGTGGTCCACACTCAGTTCCCTCAGGCCTCTCTCTGGATGTATATGACTATCTTCATCGCTGAACAATAGGAACTGGTTTGAATCACATCATTGTTGAAGAGAACCATGTCCATCAGAATTGATCATTGTATAGTCTTGTTGCTCTGTATAATGTTCTCCTGGTTCTGCTGATTTCACTCAGCATTAGTTCATGCAAGTCTCTTCAGGCCTCTCTAAAATCATCCTGCTGGTCGTTTCTTACAGAACAATAATATTCCATAACATTCATATACCATAATTTATTCAGCCACTCTCCAATTGATGAGCATCCTTTCAATTTCCAGTTTCTTGCCACTACAAAAAGGGCTGCCACAAACATTCTTGCACATGTGGGTCCCTTTCCCTCCTTTAAAATCTCTTTGGGATATAGGCCCAGTAGAAACACTGCTGGGTCAAATGGTATGCACAGTTTGATAACTTTTTGAGCATAGTTCCAAATTGCTCTCCAGAATGGTTGGATCCATTCATACTTCCACCAACAATGTATCAGTGTCCCAGTTTTCCCACATCCCCTCCAACATTTATCATTATCATTTCCTGTCATTTTAGCCAATCTGACAGGTGTGAAGTGGTATCTCAGAGTTGTCTTAATTTGCATTTCTCTGATCAATAGTGATTTGGAGCACCTTTTCATGTGACTAGAAATAGTTTCAATTTCTTCATCTGAAAATTGTCTGTTCATATCTTTTGACCATTTATCAATTGGAGAATGGCTTGAATTCTTATATATTTGAGTCAATTCTCTATATATTTTAGAAATGAGGCCTTTATCAGAACCTTTGAATGTAAAAATATTTTCCCAGTTTACTGCTACCCTTCTAATCTTGTCTGCATTCATTTTGTTTGTACGAAACCTTTTTAATTTGATATAGTCAAACTTACCTATTTTGTGATTAATGATGATCTCTAGTTCTTCTTTGGTCACAAATTCCTTCCCCTTCCACAGGTCTGAGAGGTAAACCATCCTACATTGTTCTAATTTGTTTATAATATCATTCTTTATGCCTAGATCATGAATCCATTTTGACCTTTTCTTGGTATATGGTGTTAGGTGTGGGTCAATGCCTAGTTTCTTCCATACTAGTTTCCAATTATCCCAGCAATTTTTGTCAAATAGTGAGTTTTTATCCCCAAAACTGGGGTCTTTGGGTTTATCAAACACTAGATTACTATTGTCATTGAGTATTTTGTCCTGTGAACCTAACCTATTCCACTGATCCACCACTCTATTTCTTAAGGGTTATTCCTTTTTAACAAATATCTTTAAAGTATTTCCTATGTGCAAATCAAATTGTTAAACACTGAGAGTGATAAAAGGTTTTTCTTTTTCTTTTTTCACAATTTTATGTGAAGGAATTATATTTGCCTATATTTAAGATGGAAAGTTATGAAAATTAACAATGCCTTATGAAGGTTCAGTCAGGATGCCTGGCAGCTAAAATTAATTTTTCTCTCTATATCATGAAATAGAGTATCCATTCTTTAAAGTTCATTTTACAATTAAGGTCTTATAATTTATCTTCTTTTGCCTCCCTCTTTCCCCTTTCTCTTTTTATTCTTCATTCATCATTGAAAAAAAAAATCTTCCAAGTTTGTATTAATCCCTTCCCCTTGTAAAGGAAGGATGAGTCACTCAGTGTATGGAGAATTATAGTAAGGAACATTTATCTTCCTGAACTCAAATACAGCCTCAGACACTTACTAGCTGTGTGATCCTGAGCAAGCCATTAATCCTGTTAGCCTCAGTTTCCTCATCTATAAAATAAACTGAAGAAGGAAATGGCAAAACACTTCAGTATCTTTGCCAAGAAAATCCCAAATGAGGTCACAAAGAGTCAGTCATGACTGAAAACAACTGAGCAACAACAAACAACAATGATCATAGTCTCCCTGAAGAATGCTTGTTTAGTAAAGGTTGAATCCATTACTTTCAAAAGATGATAGATTTACTCATCCAATCACTCAGCAATCAGTAAATAAGCATTTATTAAGCACATATTATGTTCTAGGCAGTGTGCTAAACTCTAGAAATAAAAAAAAAAACAACAACAACCAAGATATGATTATGTGTGTGCGTGTGTGTGTGTGTGTGTGTGTGTGTGTGTGTGTATAGTTATATATAGAGAGACAGGGAAATAGAGACAGAGATAGAGACAGACAGAGAAAGAGAGATAAAAGGTAATCTGAGATAAGAAAGCATCAGCCTCTAGAGGCATGGGAAAGCCCTCCTACAGATGGTGAGATTTGAATTGCGTCTTGAGGGAATATAGGGACACTAAGAGGCAGAAATGAGGACACAACATTCCAAGTATGAGGGACAGCTGATACATAGGTATGAAGTTGCTGGAGAGACAACAAATCAGGCAATGTAGCTAGATTATTAGAACAGGAAGGGAGTTTTCATGACACCCAGTAGACTTAATAATTATTCTATTAGCATAGAAATAATAGAATCAAGAAATTTCTTTAATCATAAAAATCTCCTTGAAAATATTATTTTTCTTTCATGTACTCAATAGGCAGATTGACTCCATAAGTCTTTCCATTTGCCAGCTAAACTAGAGTATATTCTTGTTTGACAGTACCAGTGATGCTAATGATTCTTTGTTATCTTTAAAAAGCTGCCTTACAGCATGAGACTTACCTTACCTGTTATTAGTGAGGACTCTGAGCAAAGGTAGCCTGAACCATGCTTCAAACCAAACTCTGATACTGGATTTGATAACACTAGTGGAATTATTATTTTTTTCTTTTTTTTTCAAAAGCAAGGGAGGTTTGGGGCATAATCTAGAGAGTGCAGATGATCTTATGTTAGTATTTTCACCAGCATACATCGTTTACATTGGAAGAATTATAAACAAAGCAAATGATAGACAGGTATAGATGTGCTGAGAATGTAGCATTAGGTGCTAGATGTTAACCGGAAATTAGGAGTGATCTGCAGATACTATCATTTCTTAGAATCATAAAATCATTGCATTTTAAAAGTAAGGGGGACCTTAGAGATTATTTCATTCAAATCTCTTTTACATATGAATGATTAGAAAGTTAAGAAATTTATCTAGTTAATTAGCAGGTTAAAAGGTAACCCTTTTGAGAGATTTCTACTTAATTAATTGTCTTTTTGGAATGTTTTGGGCATAATTTCAAACAAGTCTACTTGATTCCAGACCCAATCTATTCACTGCACCCCTGACAAATTATAATATAGCTTGAGGTCTAAAAGTGCTATTGAGTATACCCAATTTTCCTTTTTTTAATAAAAAAAATCTTTTATTTTTTTTTTTTTGAGGAACACTTCTATACTTCCTTAGTTCTGCGTTGGTTTGAGGTTTTGAATGATGAAAGGATCATATATGTGAAAGGATATATAAAATGATCATATATAGAAGATCATACTTTAATAGCAAGAAGGGATATTTGAGAGCATTCAGGTAAGCCACCTTATTTCACAGGTTAAGAAAATTAAACCTAGATTGACAAGATAACTTATTCAAAGTCATACTTGTAAGTATTATTTGAACTGACAAGCTCTGTTCCAATGGAATCTTAAGACTTCTTAGGATATTTATTTTAAGAGCAATTGTCTTGTTTTATAAAAGGTCTTACTAATCAAGAGCTAAATATATTAAAATTCTAAAACTGTGTGTTTTAGATGAAGATCTTGGCCTGGAGGAGACCCTGAATTTTTACAGAAAAAAACAAACCAAAAAACTGTTCCAAAAGGGCTTATTTCTTACAAATGCCAGGGAAAAGTTTCAAGCACCAGACGTGCTGTTTACAACTGTTGTCTAAGACTCAGCACTGAAAGATTGGCAATCTTCTGTTGTTTTTTTTGCCAGTAGAACTTAAGGAGGCATGGAGGAAGTTGGCATCTGTATCAGTGGTGAGGGTACTTATACTGAAGAAATTACATATCTTTCAAATAGTTGAAGAAATAGCAAGTGTTTCAAATGCATCCATAACCCTGAGGTGACTGTTCCCTTTTCTGTATTGCAACAGAATGAAACTGGCTCACCCACCATATGAAATAGAGCAACAACAATGTTACTCTCTATCTCCCCACCCCATACTCCCACAGTAGCTTGACTAGTGAGTTGCCATGGTTTATGACCCCTGTTTTATAGGTAGGGAAACTGAAGTGCAGAATAGTCATGTGACTTGAACAAGATTCATGCTTTTGGCAAAATCACCATAAGAGAATGCCACAGTATCTAGGTTAAAGCTTGCTTTATTTTTAATGTTTGTTTCTCTAGTGGACACAGAACTTCTAGATATTTGGAAATTTGGGTAATTGACTGATTTCTCATTATTTATTCTAATGACAGGTGCTGTGAAGACATAGTCTTTTCCTCCCATCTTTTCAATTTAATGTTTTATCCCCTTAGAAACTGCTGTGAGAAAGAATAGAATAAATATTGATCCAAACATAGAGCCCTAAATTTAAAGTTGGGAAAGAAATCATTTAGTCTAATGTCTCTTTTACTGAACAAGACAAAATCCTACAAAGTTGAAATGATTTGCCCAAAATCAAAGCAAGGACTGAAGCCCTGGTGGTTTGTTTCTGAATTAGGCATATTTTGGACTTCAACTCTATGACATACTCAGTGCCTCTCAGATATGTAAATTGTAGTTCTGCCTTCTCAAAAAGACTCATAAATAGTTGTGAAAATAGCAGTATTTTTCTCTTTCTGTGTGTTTGTGTAAATAAAATTTTCATAATTAAAACTTCTTTACCACTTTGGTCAAATCTTGTTATATATTCTTGTTACAAAAAAAAGCTCAGAAGCTAGAAAAGTTTGGCAAGCTCTCTCCTCAGGGTTAATTTCTTAACATTTCCACCTTAGCCTATTGTGGAAGCAAAAGTAAATGACTTGAATGAAAGCTAATAAAAATATTTTTTTCCCCTAGAATTTGATATGTAGTTCAGTTTTCTCAATGGGGAGGAGGTAGTTGGATCATTCATTTATTTAACACTTATACTGTCCCTCTCCTCTGTAAATACACTTTTAAAAGATTATGGATAAACACTCAATTTGATGACTTAATATCTACACATAAGATAGCATAGTCTTTGGGAAGGTTAAATTGACTGAATTATTTCTATTATATTTTAATTCTATTTGTTTGATTTATCATTTATTCTAATTATGCAGGATTCTGTAGCTGACCTTAGGAGAAGGGACTGTCAAAGTGGTGAATTTTCAATCTTTAGTTTGCATTCTTCAAAACTTCTGGTTCTAGCATTTTGCAAATGTGTCCTTGTGTTCTTTTATCCCTTGGCTGGGTTCTGCACCCCCCACAGTAAAAGCAGGTGTCACATTGGGAAGCAGATTACCTGATCTCCCTTTGGTGAGAGCTTGCTTAGACCAGAGAGAGCTTTCTCACTATGTGTTTATGGGAATGTGTTCCGGAGGCACTACCGAGGCACAATCACTGGAGGCTGGGAAGTGTCTTTGTGATTCCAACAGCTGTAAAAGGTTTGAGTCCCCTTGGCAGATGTTTGCTGTCCCGCCACTTCATTAATGTTGGAAACGAAACCCCCGACTATATTAAAGTTCTCCCTGCATGATTGACAGTTAGAGTGTGCTTCACCAGATAGAAACCTTATTATTTCTTAAAAAGAAAGAAAGGAGGAAGGATATTGAAAAGGAAGGAGAGGGAGACAAGGGAGGAGAGAGGTAAGAAAAAATTGTCTTGCTGAGAAGACAAAAAAAGAGCTGAAAAAAAAGAGATGCCAAAGCAAATCTAATAATTATGAAAACAACTCAATTGTGCCTGGGAAAAGATGGTAACTCGAGCCCCACTTTATGAACTATTTCTCTATCCCCTGATCAGAAGGCCAGGAATAGAATCAGAATACCTTAATACCCAGCCTCCTTCCCTTGGCTAATTTGAAATGAAGTTACCAGATTTTAGATAAACCAATATAGGGAGTGAGGCAAAACCTGGTAAATAACTGTTTCCTTGGGGGAAAGGAAGAAGAGAGAATAGAGAACAAAAAATGGGGGAGAATTTTGAATAGGATTGGACAGCACCTTCCCCTTTGTCATGTGTATACTATCTTCCTTTCAATTCTTTCTAACCACACCCCCAACCCTCACCCCTGTCCAAACACAGAGACAGCAATTTCTAGATAGAATAAAATTTCAGCTACCGCTCTGAAGAAGACAAAAAGAGGAGGAAGAAAAAGAAGAAAGGAGACAGGACAAAGGAAAGAGGAGAAGGAAAAAAGAAGGCAGGAGGAAGTTAAGGGAGTTAAGTAAATAAGACAGGAGGTGGGCAGAGAAAGAATGCTGTAGAAAGAGGAGGAAAAAGGAAGAAGAAGGGAAAAAGAAGGGAGTTAAGCAGGAGGAAGGAAAAGGAAGAAGTAGAAGATGAAGGGAAGAGGAGGAAAAGGAAATGGAAGAAAAGGAAAAAGACAAGAAAGGGGAAAAAAGCAGAAGAAATAAGAAAATGAAGTAGGAAATAAAGGGAACAGGAGAGAGAAAAAAGAGAGACAGGAATAGGGGAAATGGAACAAGAGGAAGACGAAGAATGGAAGCGGTGATGAGGAAATTAAGAATAGAGAAAAAAGAAATTAGATGAAAGAAAGATGAAAAAAGCGAAGCAGTGAAGAGGACAGTTCAAGAGAAGAGAGAAGGGAAGAGAAGGAAAAAAGTAGAGAAAGTAAGGAGGGAGGGGAAGAAAGAAGAAGAGACTAGAGTAAAGGAAAAATAGAATGGTAAAGTAAGATTAAGGTCCAGGGAGGAAATGAATGCCATAATGCTGGACTTCTGCATGGATACCTTTAGCTGAATAAAAAATTGAAACTTTGATTTGTCATGTCTGAGGCAATATGTTTGTAGATCTAAGTTTAACCAGGAAACCTAGTTCCGGTCCTGTTTGGACTCAGATTCTCTTTTTGAGGTCCCCAGCCCACGGCAGTCCTGGGGATAGAGGAAAGAAAAGGCATAGATGAGAAACTTCTGTTCTGGATTTCTTTCTGAAAGCAGAGAAAGAAGCCCCTTTGAATTATTAGTGGGGTATAGACAGTGAGACGAGAGAATATTTAACTTGTTGCTGCGTCCAGTTGCTCACCTATAGCTCTAACCAAACACCCGCGAGCTCTCTAGGCGGGTCCTATATGGTGGTCAATAGTTTTGAATCGCTACTGCCAGCTAAGGGCTATTCCTGTGGTTCTTCACTGTTCCCTGAGAAACGCTCCGGAAGAGAGTCACGTCCAAGGTTCCAAATAGCAGGTGCCTTAGACCCAGAAATTGGATTGGCTTAAAATGGAAGAAATGGTCTGGGGCTTCAGTCCAAGAAGCTTCAAAAACTCCCTAAGGAAGACAATATGTGAAGATTTTTACTATTTAAGAATACAAATTAACTGCAGCTTTGTTGTTTGTACTTTACGTTGGGCAGCATTTATTGGATGGGAAATAATTATTGCAAACAGGGAACAAGAACAAAATGAAACATACCATCCTTCAAAATCCCACAAAAGCATTAGAATTTATATTTTAAATGGACCTCTCAGTTTTCTTTTTTCTTATCTATTGCCTTCTTGGTCTAGTAATGCCTTAATTAAAATCTTAAGCTGGCAATTGCCTTTTTTTCTATCCGCGCAATGTTAGATCATTAGTTTATTCGTCAACTTATTTTAATACTTGTCTATTAGTTGTCAGCCTGCGTTAGTGTTTGTCTGTTAATTTAGTCGTCAGCTTGCTATTAATCAATCTATATGATCGTGTCTGTTCTGATCAGTAATGCGTTGTTGCTTCCCGAAGATTAAGAGCGGAAAGTAATTGTAAACTTTTCTCAACTCCAGTTGAGTCAATCAGATACGGGACTTAAATATTTGTTTCTGACCTGCCTTACGCACTATTGAAGCAGAGATCGAGGTGCGAAAGAAGATAGGCGAAGAGGCACTCCGACTTCGCTTTGCGCAAATGATTCCTGGAAGATAGTTTAACTAAACCGTGGTCCCCCAGCTAGAACTACTAGAGATTTGGGATGTGTGAGTCCGTCCGTCCGTGTGTGTGTGTGTGTGTGTGTGTGTGTGCGTGTGTGTGTATGCAACAAAATCACCAAACACGCCTACGAAATAACACCAAAGAGATAAAACAAAAGGGTTTGAATTAATATTTTTCAAATAAAAAATTTTTTTTCCTTAGCTCTGGAAATCTTTACCTGCAACAAAACAAAAGCAAAACTAATTTAATGTGGGAATAAATAAGGCAATAGAAGAATATGTTTTGTATAGCCATGTGCAACCGAAGCCTGGAGAAAAAACCCAGAATCCAGTTTGGGATAGGGCATTTCCATCAATTTTCAAGAGAGAGGTGAAAAATATGCTGCAATTTATGTATTTTTGCTTTACAACACAAACACACACAGGCACAAACATCCCACAAAAAGTTTCTCTTGTTTTCTGTTTTCTACTACTTAAGTCAAAGGATAGAGGGATGGACCTTTTGGGATGGGGGAGAGGTAAGAGAGAAAGTGAAAAGTTTGAAATCTTTGTAAAATATTCCTACCATAGGGCAAAAAAACCACAAAAGCTATTGCATCTTTCACGGATATAGCGCAAGGTCAAAGCCGAGTGGAGACCGGGCGGAGTGGGGGTGGGGGGCTACGAGAGAGAGAGAGAGAGAGAGAGAGAGAGAGAGAGAGAGAGAGAGAGAGAGAGAGAGAGAGAGAGAGAGAGAGAGAGGAAAAGTTGGGCAGTTCTGTGGGAAGCTCCTCCGGTTGCAACAAGAACAGGGTGACTCTTCAAACTATGCACTTCCAGAGCTCTAAATAGTGACATCGTAACTTACAAATTTTGCAATCTCTAAGCTTAGCTTTTGGTTACTAGTTTTCTCTCCCTTCCTTCCCCAACGCCTCCCCTCCTCCCCAAAAAAGTTCCCGGAATCTCGGAAGGATAGGAAGATTCCTTCTAGTGACTAGTAAAAGAAAAGACAACCCTGGCTGCTGGCCGTAGAGGCTGGTTTTCTGGATAAAGAAGCGGTCTTCTGTAGAAAGGGACGAAATGGTCAGGCGCAGTGTGGGAATTGGGGCGAGGATTGCTTCCAGGAGTTTTCCTTAAAGGTATTATACTTAATGCTACTAAGGAGAAGCGCAGGCAGGCATAAACACACACACACACACACACACACACACACACACACACACACACACACACACACACACACACACACACCCCCACCCCTGGAGTTTCTCCCAGAAGGGGGAGGAGAAGGAAAAAAAAAGCTAGCTGTATGAGTATCTTAAAATAGAGATTCGCGAGAGAGATATTGAGAAAGGCAGAGAGAAGGGAGGAGAGAAAGGGAGGGCGGAGAGAGACAGTGGTTGAGAGACAGAGAGAGTCCCAGAGATAGGTGGTGTGGTGTGTGTGTGTCGGGTAATTAGCTCGCGTTTGTTGGCTGGCCCTCCCCAAGCTGCTGCTCAGAGCAGCGACACAATGCAGCCGGGCCAGGCAGTACAGGAAGCACGCCGTGATTGACAGCTGCGCTGTCCCAAAAAGGCTCCCGAGAAGATGCTTATCGGCCGGTGTGTATAGTAGAGTAGGATAACGCGCGGGCGTTGCACTGTTCCCCGCAGTGCGCGCGGAGCCCGAACCCAGCGGTGCACTGTCTGTCCCCCTTCAGGCCTCCTGGAGGAGGTGGGGGTCTGGTCCCACAGCCCCCGCCCCTCGCGCCCGGAAGACGCTTCCGCCGCACTCGCCGGACCTCTGGGTGCTTTGGGGAGCGGTGCTTCGGCCGGTTGGCCGCTCGCTCCACCCGGACTCACCATGCATTGCCACGCCGAGCTGAGGCTGAGTTCGCCCGGCCAGCTCAAAGCAGCCAGGCGGCGCTACAAGACTTTCATGATCGACGAGATTCTCTCCAAGGAGACCTGCGACTACTTTGAGAAACTTTCCCTCTATTCTGTGTGCCCTTCACTCATCGTCCGACCCAAACCCCTGCATTCCTGTACTGGTAAGACTTCCTAGGACCGTTCTTACTGTCAATTATATGCTCTCCTTCTAAGTGTTGGAAAGAGGGGAGTCAGGAGAGTCTTTCCTCTCCCTCTGCAAGAGGTCAAAATCTCCTATCTTGGTGAATTTGAGGGTAAGACTTGACCGGAGCTCTTAATCGAGCTCGGGGAAATAATTCCCATATGTTACTTGCCTGGAAATAGGTCCATTTAGCGACTCCAGAGAATAAGCAGAAGGGAATTGTGACTTCCTCATCCCTCCTATGGAAGTTCAGACTGAAGGTTTAAGTGCTTCCTAAAGTATTTTCAGCTACTGACATCAAATCTTGGTTTCTGTGCCTCGAGACATTGATCACAATTTGAGCTTGTTACTTTTCACTTTAATATAATTTGCCCAGCTCCTCGATTGTACCCTTAGGAACCTGTCAAATTAGTCCTTATGCTTGCATGCTCGACCAAATTCGTAATCTGCAGAACTAGTTTCAGAATGTAGGGGAGTACTGATTTAGCTAGCTAATTGTGGAAAGTCTCTGAGTGTGTGGATTCGGATTTGTTTTGCCTAGGGCAGATAGTTTTTTTTTTTTTTTTAGTTCAAATGTGATATCTTTTCTCCCCGATAATCGAGAATAATGGAAGATGAGAGGTGAAGTTGGATACACACATATATCTATGTTGAAAAAAGGTAAATGTATATAGTTTCAAAGATGTTTAAAGAAACATGAGCATTAATTTAATATCTAATAAATCATGTTGTCTTGGCACAAATAGCTTGGTATGACTGCAATCCATGCTATCATTAAATACAGCAAGAGATTTTGTTCGTCTTTCGTTCTCGAAGAGGACTATAAAAATCCCAACACACCTCTAAACCAAAGAAGTCATTTGTGTCTGAAAATATGATACATTGTGAATTAAATCATTTACACGCCCAAAGTGAAGAGTGAAGCAATTATTTAATGCATTTGACAAGATAACTTGGATTTTTCAGTCCAAACCTAACTCCTAGTGCCCACTGCTTAGAGCTTTATGTTTCTGTCGAATCAATTGCTAGCTCAGAGGGCTGATGGGTGAAATATATAACAAACAGTTGAGCCGTGTTGTTAAACACTTTATTAAATGAGTTCAGATATAACATGTTAGTATATACCTAATCCTTAAAATGAGCGTTGGAGCCGACCTCCATCACTGGAATCATAAATAGCTTGTAGAGTGTAAAAAAATAAAGACAACTAACTTTAGCTGTGATTCTCCATTTATCCTCCAAAATTTATCAATTGAATATCTACCAATTGAATATCAATTGAATATCTACCAATTGAATATCAATTGAATAGATGATAAACATTTATTAGGTATGGGAGATATACTCAAATGTCTTAATTTCTTCCTGAATTGGAAAAAAATGGAAAGTTCTATATGAAGGAAGTAAATAAATAACTGTCTGGATCAAAACCTGAGAAGAGGAATCTACTTAAGCTCTTCAGCTGGTGAATTTTCTTTTAGGAACAGTTTTGCATACAATTAGGCAATTGTTATACCAGTGCAAACATATTTAGAAGAAAATCGAGGGGACAAATTTTAAGAAAAACTTTAGTGTACATCAGGACAAATATGTGACTTTAGATTATGTAAAGGTAGACCTTCCTGGGAGAGTCAAGATGCCTTTCTATGATCTCCCCTGTGTTTTGACTTGTTAGACAATTGTTTTTCACTTACAAAGACCTTGGAATGGGATTGTTTCAGATCACCAGCATACAAACTGGCAAGATTATAGAAGGAATAGACCATATGCACTATTCATCCTTTCTTCCCCTTCCCCCCCCCAACCCCCATGACAACTACAAATAACTTCAGAAAACTTTGATCATCAGTTTTTAGGGCTAGGAAATTTCATCTTTTATTGAAACTTGTTAGAAATATTCCATAGAGGAAATAAAATGATTTATGCATCATTCTGTGACTATTTGCAATGCATTTTTAGTGTATCTGACTCTCCATTCTGTTTTCAGTAGTTTAATAACTTTATTCAGGCGGGTGGATTGCAATTGTCCACAGTCACTATCTTATTCCATCATTTCAGCCCTGTGGGACATAAAGTTGTTCTTGGTTAAGGATTGTGACTTCTCTTGAAAGAGATTTGTTTGATGGAAACTGGGGTCTGCCAAGAGAATTAAATTTATAACAACTGACTACAATGGTCCACACTTTTAGATCCTAAGCCCTCAGTGGGTTTACAATTACAGTTAAAGCTTTCTCTGCATTAGATCATGGGAATCCAACTAATGACTGCTCAATAGTTTTGCAAATACCACATTTTCAAAGCATTTTTGTTGCCTTTAGAATTAGGATGTGCATCACAAATCTTAGATTGGATGAACCTAATCTCTCTTTGATTGAAAGAAGCCACAATAAAGCACTGACAGCCGAAGTGAAAATAAGATTTTATTTTACTAGAGTATTTTGCAGATAAAGATATTTCACACTTTTGGAGGAACCAATACACTAAGGAGCTCAAATGGACGATCCTTAATCGCTTGTTCAAATAAAAATTACCAAACATAATAGCCACATCATTTATAGTTTGATAGATGAAATAATGAAAGAATAAGATAAACACGTTTCTTTCTGGTGGCAGTTTTAAAAACCCATAGGAGTAGATATGATAAATGTATCAGTTGGAACGGAATTGAAAGAGCTGTACCTATTAGGAAGCTCCCCTTAGTCAGATCAGTCTAATTGTTTAGATTCTATAAGCCTTGATATCAAATTCTAGTGCCACATCTTCTCAGGCAGAAGAGTTGGTATTCAAGGAAACTGAGAAATTGAAATATTTTCATCATCTGACCAGTGATTTTTTTAGGTTCTCTAAAACTGCCTTTAAAAGTTCCTTTCAGTTGCATATATGATCTCCTATACCTTGCACAAAGTTCACGAAATTCAGAAACTTTAATTCTTTTAGGTTTGCTAGAAAACTTCTTCTCAAACTTGAAACTGAGTTTGAAATAGAAAAGCATTGCCTTGATTAAGTTAAGTTCAAGAAAACCAAATCATAGACATTTTCTGACAGCATTTTTTTTACCCCTCTCAGCCTGAGTTGTAGGGAGTGGACAGATAAAAGAGAAACTTTTTGTCCACGAGTATTGTTTTATCATATTTATTATTTGGGAGGTTGGCAGAGTTGATTATTTATTTGGATTATGATTCAAAAACATTTAAGTTGGTATTATCTCAATGATTTAAATTTTGAATGTTGCATGAGTGACCTCTACCGAAGGTTACAAGATTGACAGATGACTGAAACCACAAAGCAAATTGAAATTTGTGATGTCAAATAATGATTAAATGTTGGGAATATGTTGATTTTTTTTGTTTGTTGTTACAGTTTTTTGATAGAATAGCTGTCAGAGGAAATTTCAGTACTTAGGACTATCCTACATCCTATTCCTGTCTTCTCTCCTAACCTTTGCTCACCAAGTTCCAAAGTCCTGGAATGGGCTGTTTTCCTGTTCTCCCTAGTTAAGACATTTTCTCTCCTCCAAGAAACATTTTCTCTCTTTTCAACATCTCTAAAATATCTTTTCTTCTCCAACTGATCTCATCTCCCTCAAATTTCACATAAATAGAAGCTATTATTTATCAGTTTAAAATTTGCACATTTCACATATATTCCATGTTTTCTTAATTGATCATGAGATATTATCAGAACACTGTGCCTGGGCTTTTTCTTTGTTATCACACTTGATTTTTATATTACAGGTACTTATATACATGTCTCAACTCTTCTGTGAGATCCCTATTATTTAATGGTAAACTTTTTGAGATAAATTTTTTAACCTCTTCCCAGATGATAGACAGGAAGTCTCTACTTTTACCACCAGAATTTTCCTTCTATGAAGCTTCCGATTGTTGATTTTTTTTTTTGATCTCTCTTCCTTTCCCAGACTGTGGCATCACAATCTCTGGTGTTTCTGGTGTCTTCTCTACTAACCACAGTCACCAATTATCACCTTAGACCAGGGCTTATCCAGTATGAAGGGTTTGCAGCAAGTCTGAAATGCCCCAGGGGAAGAGATAGGAAAGGTTAAACTCCATGGCTCAACTATCCTCTCATTGGATGCTGCTGACCCCTAAAGCACTGGTTAAGATCTTGCCTGGACCTTGTTGGCAGCACTGCTGGTACACCTGGTCCTCATTCCCTATTCTGACTCCTTACCCCCCCCCCCCCCCCCCCGTTGCTGGGTTGTGTCTGGGTGATCCTCTTAATGGCAGATAATTTACTTCCCTATGTGTCTGAAGATCTATCACTTGGGAGGGGGTGATGATATAGCCTTTTCACACCATTTCATTTTGCTGTTTGCATTGAAAACCCTTAAAGAACCTCAAAAGGGCTGCATGCTCGCTTCAGAGATGGCATTCAGAGAAGTCAGAGAAATTGTAAGATTTCATCTCTGTTCTATAATGGGCCAGAGAGCAAGAGTTTCCTCACTGGAAGTTCTAGGTCTGAACAACGGAAAGGAAAAAAGAATCCTAAAAGGAAAATGGGTTATAAGGAGCTGGTTTGGACTGGAAAGTGTCTCAGCTGCTCTAGATCCTGGAATTACTGGTACCTCACACCACAGAAATCACAACTAATGATTTGAAACTGGGTAAATTCTGTTCCCACTGCTCAGCCTCTGGGTATTGGAAAGGTGGAAGATTGCAGTGAGGGTGGCAGAGGTAGGGGGGAAATGTGCTCCCAGAATATCCCCAACTGGAAATGTGAATTTCCCCCTAGAAACATTGTTATCTCTGGTGTTTAGGACTACTTACCTACCTTAATGTTGCAGGCACTTATATTTCAGGCGCTTTGTGGATTATAGAAGCTTTTGTGGGCTGGTCTGGGAAACCTAATCCCATATGTAACACTTGATACAGGAAAATTCCTTCCTGGTTTCAAACAATCTACTTATAAATGAAACTTGGATTCTCAACCCACTTGTAAGCTTGAATATTCAGACATGATCTCCGTCCTACAAAAGACTATGTTTTAAATATTCCACCTAAAATGACAAAGTTGATCACTCACCCCCATAACTTTCAAGAGCTAGGTCATATACAAAAAAGATAGAAGACCTTAGCCAAATATGACTTTTGGAACAGAAGGGAGGTTAAAGATCATTGCAACCAACTGCTTTAGAAAATTCTACTTCTTAATGTGCCAAGGTAATTTTTTTTTGGGGGGGCAGGGTGGAATGGGTCAAGTCTTGTGATTTATCCATAAAAAGAATTCTTGTTGAGGAAACACCCCAAGCTGATGCAGATCCATAACTAATTTTTAACTAAAGTTTTCAGAAAATTGCCTTAATCGGTAAGAGATTAAGGGATGGTCACACAGGTACTGTATATCAGAGACTGGTCTGGAACCCATGTCTGCAAGTCAGACTTTCTTGCCACTGAGTCCCTCATGTGTGTTTCTCATGTAAAATGGTTTATGTATAATGCTTCACAAACCTCAAAACATAGTATAAATATGAGTTATTATTGTGGTGGCAGTTATAACATATAGTAATATTTCATTTTGAGTCCACATCACCCCCACCATATCTCCAAAGGTCAAGGAATCAGAAAAATAGAACCCTACTAAATTATTCCAAAGATATGGGGGGGAGGTAATAGTGGATAGGTGGTGGTATAATAAACCAAGCCACTCATATCCAGGGTATAGCCAGCCAACCAATTTAGGGAAGAATTTGGAGAAGGATTAGTTCATGTCATGGCATTGAGAACATTTTGTCCTCCAAACATGAGGAAAGAGTACATTTTTTACTTTGTTATTCCTTGTGAATTTCTATCTTAAAGAACATGCCCAGTTGGAATGTAAAATGAAATGAGCAGCAGGAATGGATATCTTCTTGGGAGTGAAGGGACTACTACCCTCTCAACATGTTAGCTCTAGATTTTGCTAAAACCACAGCTCCTTTCAGATAGCCAAAACACCAAATCCCATCCCATTGCCTGGGAACTTGAGAAATGGGTACTGAAATGTAAAATGGGGGCTTGGAAAATGAGCATTATCAACCAGCATTTGTATTTTGGCCAGGGGCAAATTAGGCTTTTATTGTAATTACTCATAGCTGCAGCTCCAGTTGCCATTCCAAGGGTAAAGAAATCAAAGGGTAGAAAGAATATGTGCCAGATCCAGGTCTTCCAAGATCAAGATGAAAAGAGCTAGGACTATTGAGACAGAGCCTTTCTGGTGTCCATATCACAGGAAAACTTTCTGTTGCCTAATCTATAGATAATCTCTCGGCTTTTGGTTCAATTCAACTGAGTTTTATTGATTGCCTGTCTTTCTTCAGCTCTGATTCTTACCACCACCCTCCAAGATTAAGCAGGAAATATTTCATTTTACAAGCTTGAAACTACTTTCAAAATATTTGTGATCCCCACAGTCACTCAATTCAAAGAATAGTTGTTCCAGTGTATGTCCTATTTGTCAGCACTCTTGCTGGTCAGATGGTCATTTGGATCATTCATATTTTCCTAAATCCCTTCTATGCCTCTTCAACTCATAGGTAAATTAGCTTGGGAAGCAGTAAGAATTACTACAAGTCTAACTCCTACTGGAATCACTGCAAACACTTCTGGGAGTGGTCTCTCCTACAAAAACGGAACTAGAATCAGGAAGACACTCTTGACAATTTAATCCCTAGTATGTATTGTGTGGCATTTGCCCTCCAAAACCACCTATGGAATGTCACCCACAAAGTAATCAGGTTAACCTCATTAGTGTGAAATTGTGTGTAATGTCTCCTATGGGGTGAATTCTCTGTAAATACACCCTGTATACCTTTTCCTTGGTGATTGAATTTCAGACACAAAGCTAAGAATATTTGTTAGGTCTGACAAATCCCGTCTTTTTCCCCTTTTGCTCCCATTGAGACAGACACAACAAAAAGTCTTAGAGTAGTTGAAGAAATTAATGAAAGAAGTATCTGTCCAGAGTTAAATTAATTTGACCTTTTACAGAAAAAGGAATTTTTCTTGTAAACTCGGGAATCCTCTGGAATTCAGCCTGAGAGTCACTGCTGCCTTAGAGTAGCTCTGGAGCAGCTGGAGTTTTAGTCTTGGAAATGTCTTCCTATGTAGACAGAAAAGACGTAGATCCAAGAAAACCTTTTGTTTTGTATAGAAAGGTTGCAAGCTCTTTAAGAGTGGGCTCTGTCCAGTACCTAATATTTCTCACTCTTTTGGACTATGACAAAAGTTAACTTAGAAACTTCCAAAAGCAAAACGCCCATTGCTCCTTTTAAAATTGAGGGTGGAAGTGGAAGAATACAACAGAAAAGCCCAGAATCTCCTGTTGTCAAGTTCCTCAAGTTTTAACAAGCACAAGGGACCACTTATAATGTCTGTGTCCCCATTTGGTTGAACAGCCATAACAAATGTTCACCATAGGGGGGCTGCTGTTCCTGCTGTGCATCATTACTGAGATGCAGGTAGAACTCTGGGGTTTTCAATGAGAAGAACAGAGCTTGCAGATGATGTCTGAAAGGAATTAAACAAGTTCCAACTCTTCATGCACAATTGTACATTATGCTGAGTTTTGATGTTGAGTGAACTGTCGCCATTGCTGCCTTTTGGAATGGATTCATTTCAGTGTGATTCCAGAGATATAGGTTCCCAGAGTTCCCTAAACTACCTGGGCAACAGATCCAGAAAAGTCAGCTTAGTTCAACAGAGGACTATCTGCCAAAGCCAGAAAGCACACAGAATTCTCCTAAAGCATGCTAGTGAAGTGACCAATTCCTCCTAGAAACAGTCATGTGGATCAAGAGAGGATCACTGGGAACAAATATTTGAAGACTTTAAAAAAGCATTGCCAGTTTTCAGTCTTACTTGGGGTCTGACTCTATTCCAGTTCCCAGTGAGGTTGTAATGGGTCCTTTCTTTTCAGCCAGTTTCTGGCATGAAATGCCAGAAAAGAAATCAGAATTTATATGGCAGGGGAACCTGGTTACAATTTCTGATAGCATTTAGCAGATAATTCAATGAATTAAAATTAACTCTCTGGTTCCAAACTCACTATTATTTGTAAGTATCAACCACAGCAAACTCACAGGGTTTTATTTTTACAACTGCCTAATAGCATTTTTAGAGGGGTGTTTCTGATGAAAGTCTTGTAAAATATAAGTGCTCTAAATAAAAACACAATTAATTTTTCATTGTAGAGTCTAATTAATCATCATTTGGGTCTTTGTATATAGTACTTTAATTTCATGAAAATGGAAACTTGGCACACATTTAAGAAAGAAAGCAGCACACCTAGATAGATATCAGGAACTGGACTAATTACATTTGGGCTGGGATTGAATCTTAAATATGATTATTGTAAAAGCGACAGAGATGACAGAAAACCCAACTCTGTAATTACTTTGGAAAGTCTATAGCTTCTTTTGTGCTGATTGAAATTGAATATGGGGTGGCAGCAGTGATTCTGAGCATTAGATGATGTACAAGTACATTTGAAATGGGTCCTTGCCAATCACCAATTGCATCTGGTGGCATTGCTGTTTGACAGGCACAAAGGGACAGCTATATATGCTTCCTGACTTCAGTGGCAGGGTTCATGAAGATGAACACAGCCTTCTTATAAGGAAAGGTCAAGACGTGGTTTGAACCAAAGCCAGCCTGAGTCTCTGAACACCAATTTTAGAATGGTTGGAGCCTAGGCACAGAGGACTTTACAATGAACCCTTCCCCAGAATGTGGCTGGTGAGGCAGGGAGCTGCAATACTTTGTCTTGTCCTGTTGTCCTGGAAGCATTATTTCTTGATTCTATCCTGGGTTTATTTCATGTGTTCACAAACCAGTAGCTCATGCCCACATATTTATTAGGGGTAGATGTGCAGTAAGGTGCTGTTGTCAATGTATGGAAGGTTTGGACTCTAAAATGGCTATTGCCTGGACTAGTAAGAGTTTTGGTCATTATGGCTATTAAACAGTAGCTCTGTGCTTGATTTAGCTCTGTCCTGATTATGTATTCCCCCTTTATTTTCATCATTCATAGACACATATGACCAGTGAAGCAATGTTGTACTTCTGTAATGCCTAGAGGTCACAAGAGTGTTTCCGTCTCAGGAAATACCTCTTGGAAGCCTGACTGATAATGTCAATTCACTGCCTCTACCCCACCACCTATTATCACTGACTGTTTAACTTTATAACTGTTGTCTGTTATGCCTAGAATTGAGAAATTAAACCACAGCAAATGTGTATTGCTTATAGTTTGATTTAGAAACCCAATATAGGCAGGAGCTTTTAGAGTTGATTTTATAAAGCTTCCTTTAACAAGACAGAAAATTCTAATTTTGTGCTTCTCTCTTTTCTTGGAGAAAGAGCCCAGAATAGTGATATTCAAAGTGTTGTCTGGGAAGTCTGGCAGTCCCTGACACCGTTTCAGGAGGCTTATGGAGTCAAAAATTATTTTTATAATAATACTATAACATTAAATTTCTAAAAGGGTAAATGGCAAATAGAAACCACAAAAACAAATGTCCTGTAGGGAGTCCTCAGTAATTGTTAAGAGGGAAGGGGTTTTGAATTCAGAAAGTTTGAGAACTACTGGTCCAAAGACGGAGTCTGCTTCCTGTAGCATAGACCCTGACAGGGAAGTGTTGACATATGTGAAATCTTACCTGCACCCTATGTCCCAATCTCATCAGGCAGATAAATTAAATCATGTTCTAAGACAAAAAAAAATAGTGAAACTCAGTCCATTCTCAAAATAAATTTGTGATTTTAATTGCAGCTAAGATTTACCTCAGAGCCTCAACTTAAAGTACTTCATTAGAGAACTAAGGTAAAATCTATATACTGAGAGACTCCAAGTATCAATTAATATCTTTGTCTTATGTTTAGTTAATAGTTTTCTTAATTATTTCTTGGTCCTGCAAGAAAAATCTATCAACATTCACTCTTATTCATCTGTAATCTGGGTAACATATAGACTCAAAGGTACATTACGTACAAATACACTTTCTCATTGGCCTCAGCAAAATTCTGCCTTACAGTTCCAATTTGCTAAATGATCTTTGCTCATCTTAGTTGATTTCTGATCTCCTAATTGGTGTATTGGTTTCTGATCCCCTAATTCATGAGTTTTAGTGGATGAGTTAATGGCATCTTTTAAATGAAAATTAGTGATAATACTGACACACAAAACTGCAGAGTTCTGCTTTTCTCTGTTAATACTGATTTTATAAATGTCTTAAAAAACAGATAGAAGTGAAAGTTTAAATGTTAAGTTGGGGACCAGAAATTAGCAATAAAAAAAGGCACATTGGTTCTTTGAACCAGCGGCAAGTCCATTCCTTTGGTGGAGTCTCACTCTGTAGGATTTGTGGTCTGGTTACACCAATATAAATTGGAATCCATCCATATTGTGTTGTTCTAGATGATTCTTGTCTCTGTGCTTTCAGAAACCTTCATGGAGAATCTATACAGTGTGGTTTGGGTTTTTTTAATATTTTGTGATAAAAGTATCAACCTTGACTGTACATGTTATTTGTTCTTGCTTCTTGGTAATGTATAAACTTGGGCTTTTGTTGCTTGTGACCAATAGTCTTTAATTTCCCACTGCTTTACAGAACTGAATATAACTAGCAATGGATGGGGTTCTATTACTCTCTAGTAGTTTTACTTGAAGATGTGTCCTAATAAAAATATTTTTTTTCCATGGGAAAAATTCACAAATTTGTAGATGTTATATCTTGAGGGCACCTTAGAGATCAAGTTGACAATATAGGTTTAAGTCATTTCAGTAAAAGTTAAATATAAGTTTTGTAGAGAACTCTGTCTTCCAATGGAAAAATAAATGAAATAAATAATAAATAAGTGAAATGAATAAATAAATTAAAAATAAATGAAATAAATGACACAAATAAAATAAAATGAATTAAATGTTACTGCAGTTAGGACAATTGAAATGTTCACAAAATAATTTTGAGAAAGAAAGATTGAGCAGTCACTCAGATAACATTCTGATTTATTTGTTCTCTTTAGATTTATATAAAGAGAATAAATATGTTACATGTTTACTTGTTACCTTTTCCACTACAATATAAGCTCATTTTAACTAAAGATTATTCTACTCTTTGTATTTGTATTCCCAGCCCCTGGATACTGCCTAGCAAACAATAAGTGCTTACTAAATATTTGTTGGTTGATTGTAGCACTATCTGCAGAAGTAGATAGAACTTTAGACTTGACATCAGGAGAACTGTATTTAATTCCCATCTCATAGTGGTCGAATTGCTTTCTCAGAACCTCAATTTCCTTATTTGTTAAACATGTATAACAGTTGCACAACCTAACCTTACAAGATTGTTGTGAGAAAAGCATTTTGCAAGCTTAAAGAACTATACAAATGTGAATTATTTTTATTTGCTATCATTATCAAAGCTGGAAGCAGCCATAAAGATTATCTTGTCCAACCCCCTCATTTTATAGGTATGGAAAGAAACTGAGACTCAGATAAATCAAATGCCTTGACCAAGGTTACACAGATAAGAAATAGCAGAGATACTCTAAAATCTGTTGCCTTTTCATTGACTGTTCCTCAAGCCTAGAGTAACTCTTGTACCTCCTGACTTTTCAGCTTTTTTCAAGAATCAACTAAAATCTTACCTTCTGATCTCCCTTACTATTGGTATCTTCTGTCTGAGATTACTTTCCATTTATACTGTATATATCCCACACAGTTGTTTGAATGTTTCTACCCTTAGAAGAGCTTCTTAAGAGTAAAGACCTCGATTTTTTGGTCTTTCTTTGTATCCCCAGTTTTTAGCACAGTACGTGGCACACAGTCAGCACTTAATAAGTGCTTGTTGATGATGATAGCCAAACTGTTCCCTTAAACATAAGAGAGCCACATATGATTGAAATTAATGTCTGTCTCTATGGAATTGAAGTCAATTCCCCCATGACCCCAAGGACCGGTGGGTCAGATTTAGTGTAGCCATGGGTACTTCTGAGTATTAGGCTACTTGCAGAACAGAGCTTTGAATATCGTCCTTGGCACTCCAAGATTTAAGTAAACTTTAGCTCAACCTAATTCTGCTGCACTTGCAGATAAAATCCTTTTGTCCCTTTAAGTCACTGTATTATGTTTCATTTCATACAATTTGTAAAACTATAATGGGAAGCTTTGAAGAACAAAAGGTTCTGAAAACAGGTGATGTTGATTTCTTCAAGGTGAGAGATGTGTCATTTTGTAGTCATATCCAACTCATTGTGACCTCATTTCGGGGATTTTTGGCAAAGATTCTGAAATGATTTGCCATTTCCTTCTTCAGCTCATTTTACAGATGAGAAAAGTGAGGCAAGCAGGGTTAAGAGATTTACTTAGGGTCACACAGGTAGTAAGTGTCTGAGGCTAGATTTGAATTCAAGAAAATGAATCTTCCTAACTCCAGGCCCACTGTTCTATCCACTGTGCCACCTAGCTGCCCCAAGGGATTTTGTTCTTTTCAGGTAGTTTGGTTAAAATGTATCTCTGACATTTTCCTCTTGAATGAGAAGGATGGAGATGTATTTCACAAAGGCTTTGGATCTAGATTATCTTCTTTTAATAAACAACTTCACAAAATGATTAATGAAGTCACACAGAGGAAGTCATTCATTATGTATCTGAGGGAAGGTGAGAAAAAGAAGAGTTCGGAATGAAGACGATGGATTATGATGCTCCAGGGTGGATTCTTAGTCTTCAGCTGCATTGAGATTTTGCAAACCTTCCATTTTTTCTTAATCAGCAACTTTCGAACCTGTTTGTTTTTGTTTTAAAAAAAAAGTAGTAAAATCGACCTTGTGCTTTCCTGGTAAATGAATGTTTTTTCCTACATCCTAGAATGCCACTCAGATGCCCTTAAATGTCTATCATTATTCTTTATTTTGCTAAATTTTTCTTCTTATTAAACTCTTTCCAGTAGCCAAAAGAAATGATTGTATTTAATTAGTGAATTAATTTTATTGCCCCTGAATATCATAACTCTGTAAAATTTAGTTCTTTTTGGGAAGTTTTGGGAAGACCTTTTGGAAATCACTTTGGATTCCCTGATTAGGGAATTCCAGCATATTATAAAGAAGGATTATCCTCTTGGAGTCTAATATCTTTGTTTTAGCTGCACAGACACTCTCTGGAACAGGGTATATTTTCATTTTAAGGAGCTGAGTGGAGAAGGCTGGCCATTGATTTTGTAAGATCTTTGGGAGGAAAGTGTGTTCTGTTGTCTAAAAAACAGGGATGTGTATAGGATTCCTTTAAACCTGTTTGTTTATCTTCATAGTGAACTCATTTTGGAGGTTTTTGCAAATTTTACAGGTAGGAAGGATTTAGGAGATTAGTCTTCTTACTTATTTAAAATAACTTTTGTCTTTACATCATTGTTTCATATTCCTTAAGGAATATGCTTTGCTATATTCCTAATTGAACCCTCTCTTGTTACAAAAAAAATTTAGGCAAAAAGACCAAATAAAGTGACTTTGTCTAAGAGTATTCTGTTCTCTGGGACCATTGCTGGTTTTCCATTTACTTATTTTGGCCTTCTTTTCAACTCCTTTTTATAAATAAGGAAAGTTATTTTAGGAGATGTGAAATGTGCCACTTGTAAACCGAATTCATTCTTCTTGTTCCCTTCCCCCTGCCCTTGGTTGAGCTTCAGAATGATTCTAGAAGCTTCTTTGGAATCAAGACTTTCCTCTTTGTAGGTAAAAAGAGGGAGAAAATGGGTTTTGTAGGCAACAGGATGAATGATGCTCTAAAGGTCTTTGTTTGGGTATATTTGTCTAAAGAAGTGAGCCTTCACAAAGATAGGTCAGCCCAAATGTTTGATACCTATATTCCATTTCCATTGTATTGAAAGCTGAGGCTCAGACGATGTTTCCACAATATTTTATAGTTCTACTAAGTAGAAATGTACTATTCAAAGTGGGTTAGATACTGATTTTCCTGTATTTTGTCCTGGTCAGAGTACACTTGGAATATTCTGCCCAGTTTTGGGCAGACTTTTGAAGTACAAAATTAACCAGAGTGAGATGACTAAAATGGTTATGAAAAAACCCCAAACAAAACAGATTTAATTGACGGAATTGAGGACATCTGAACTGAAGGGAAAACTTGGTTTGAATGCAGTTTCTATCTTTGAATACTTGAAGGTTGTCTTTTGGAAGAGTAATCAGAATAGTTTTGCCTGGGCTAAGAGGTAAAAATAAAACCAATAGATGGAAATTACAAGAAGGCAGATTTTAGCTCAATATAAGAAATAACTTCCTAATAATTAGAGCTCTTAAAAAATAGTGAGCCTATTTGAGCCTATTTTCCTAGAAATACACAAGTAGAGTCTGAATGACAGTTTTTCAGGTATATTGTAAAAGACAATATATTTTATGTGGGCATTGAACTAGAGAAACTCTAAGGTTCCTTCTAGACTTGGAATTCAAAGAGATAGTGAAATGAGTTCTGGATTTGTATTGGGTAAGCCTGAGTTCAAATCTCACCCCAGGCACTTACTGGTTGTGTGATGTCATGTAATTTTTCAGAGCTTCAGTTTCCCCTTCTATAAAATGGGGATAATCACACTGCCCACTACCTAGGTACCAATCATACTGGGTTAATTCAAGGAAAATGCTTTGCAAACCTTACAATTCTATGTAGTTGCGAGTTATTGTTATTACCATAATATTATTGACTTCTTTAGTGAAAGAAATCAGTCTGGTTGCTTAGAGCACAGTATAAATTCTGGAACACTCATATTTACTTGTAGTCTTAATAGCTCACGTTGATAGGAGTTTTTCAGTTGACAAAGAGTCAGCCTTGTAGTCCTTTGAGACAGATGTTAAAAATATTCTCACCCTGTTTTATAGATGAGGAATGTCTAGAGTGGCTTAAGTGATTTGTTTAACTTTGCATGTCTAATCAGGGGAGGAGCTATGCTGGGCTCTATATTTTTTGACTGCAGGTCAGTGATTTTCTTATTCTATGTTATGCTCAAATCTAACCCGCACCCTAGAGCATTATCAATACATACAGTAACATGGTACTGTAATATGGATGACAATGTATTATAAACTCTTAAGTGAATAACAAAATGGAGTCTATGTTATTCTATTATAAAATGCTATTTTTTCTTTTATTTTTGCAAATTTCATTTTGATCTGACAGCTATTCCTTTATTCTCCCCATCCCATATGTTTCCTAATACATTGTGAAGTGCTTCAATATCAGTGTTTAACATGCAGTAGAGTTTGGTGATGGGAAATTTTATTGAAGCTGTCTGTTGCAGATAAGAGAGAGTTGGGCTAGGCATCCAGGATAAGAATTTGTCTTATTTTGAATCACTGATAGAAAAGAATAAAATTCTGTAAATATCTCTTTTTCTCAGTCAGGCAATATGGGAACAGACAACAGGAGAAAAGGTTGAAGTGTACTATGAAAGTTAATCCTCTTCCAAGTTCTTGTTCTGTGGTGGAAGGGAGTTATGACAGAAGCCCCTATTTTATAAGCTTTTAAATTTCAAGGCTTGGGATACCTGTAATAAGCAGGTAGCAAATACAACTGATGATTCTATTTAAAGGGATAATGATGGATGATGGGATGTGAGGAATTGACTATCTGAATCCAGGTCCTTTTGTGGACTTACAGTTGTACCCAACTAAACTTTGCTATCCGAGGGAGCTAATTAAATTTATTATTTGTAAACTCTCCACACAAGGTAAAGATTCTTTCTCCTTTAAGATGTTCAAGAAAGAGCTTACATGTCCAGAAAAAGAGCTGAAAAATTGTGGGTTTTATCTGTTCACATTATTTACTAACATGTTGTAAGATTTCATCATTGTTCTGATGGTGATTCCCCCCCTTTTTTTTTCTTTTCAAAATTTTTTAACAATGCAGAGTAGTTTTTTTTTGGTAGTTCAGAACTTTCCAAGGATTCCCCCTCCTTCCCCTGAGAACCTTGTAACACATAAGTTTAAGCCAAACAAATCAGTACTCTGACAATGTCTGATAATATGGGTCTCTTTCTATTGCTGTAGTTCCCCCCCCCCATGGGAGGAGGAGTCGTTTCACTATTAGTCCTGGGAACTCACAAACTTGCATGTTCTGAACCTTTCCATGTTTTCCTTTAAATTATTTTGGTCAACATGAAAAATCAATGTTTTGCTTACTTAGCTCTTTGTCATTTCATATGTTTTCCTAAAAGAGTCTTTAAATCTTTCAAATTAGTCATTTTTTATATCCCAGTTATATTTCAGTTGCATTCATGCCATGATTGGCAGATACATGCTTTTGGTCTAGGTCTTTGCTACTACATAAAGTTTTGCTAGACTATAATGTTTCTCTTCAGTTTTCTTGTCTAGATTCAGACTTTGAGGAGATTGGGAAAAAATGGAAGTAGTCAAGGAAGGAAGAGTGGCAGTTCAAAGTCACCAGCAAAGAGTAGTCTTTATCAGAGATGGAACTGAACAATCAGCCTCATCATCTGTGACCCTGGAAGCCAGAAAATGTGAATTAGAGAAGTTGTTGGGCAAGAAAAATTAGAGATAGAGATATTTTTTACCCCTTGAGCTTACTGAGAAATTCAACCTCCAACCTAGGATGCATAAGTGATAAAGAAAGCTGATGCATCTGTGAAGGGGTGGGGAAGGGTAATCAAGCAAGTTATGTTAGGAGTGGGGGGGGGAAGGATAACATAGAGTGTAGCAACAGGCAGAGAACTTTGGGTAAGCACTTTTATTCCCTACTAGAAGAACAGAACTGAAAAACATGAGAGTGGGATAATTCTTTTTGGAAATCGGTGCTGTGAGTACGTGCTTATTATCACAGGCGTTCCTGGTAAGTGACAGCCACCAGGGATCTGATTAGGCAATGGCTTTGCTTAGAATACATGCAGCCTAATTACCTTATATATTATTGATGCATTAAGGAATTTCATCAGCCAGCTTCATAAAAGATCATTATTATTGTAGTATGATAATATAATAGTAATGCATCAGTATTTGCATTTTGTGAACTATTCAGCTAGTCTTTGTATAGTGCATATTGTATGCACTTGATCTATGAAAGCAACATGAAATGGTGGGGGAAAAGTAAAGGGTAATAAAAGGCATTGTCTACCTTTCCCATTGAGCCCCCCTTGACTTATTTTATTACCATGAATAAATTTTTTTTTTTTTACCTTTTCCTGAGTCTACACAAGGGGATTTACAACCTTGGTTTGCCTCCACTGGGTGTTGAGAAAGGTTGACTGATTAATGAATGTTAATTTAATGATCTAAATATATAGAAGTATGAGATAAATGCAAAGTATGAATGGGAGGGCAGCTATGTGGCCCAAAGTGAATTATACTTACCTATTACCATGTTTTTGTAGGCAACTGGTTTGATGGAAGCAGGACTTCTCAATTACGAAATATAGGATGACTCTGAACCACAAGATATGTCATTCTAGGGCACACAGGTTTGCTCCATTACAGTCCAGGGTTTGGTTGTCATCTTATGACACACCTGAAACTCTTAATTGTGGGAGTCAATGAAGGATTTTTCAGGGACTCTCAAAGCAAGACCAGACTCGTGTTTCTGATCTATCACTCAATTGAAGCCCTTTCTAGAATCTTTTAGAGTTAGTAAGTTGCAAAAACAATGAAAACACAGTTATTAAAGTTTGGATGTCCTTTTTGGAGGGATAGTCTCTTTTGATTTTATGATCCTCCTTTTTTCCCCAAAAGATGGGTGGAGTTGACAACTGATATGGGGGGGAAAGACTCTAAATTAATGCCATTTTTCAATTTAGAGTCTGTATGATGGCTCAAGGTGCTCCTTACTTTAACTGGTTTGCCAACCCCTAGAAATAAGAGAGTTGTGCAATCACCCCAGCCTAGCCCAAGCAGGCTTGTAGAGGTAGATGCAGCCTTCCTCCATTGCAAGAGAATTGCAAGAGAATATTCTGCTGGTGGGACATGTCTCCATGTGTGCTTTTTGAAACCTTCAGCCTTCATGATTTGTCCAAGTTTTGTTACATGGTCTTTCAGGATAAGAATTCTCTCAGATGCACAAATCTTTTCAAAAGGAAGTTGGGTTCTCAGGAAGACAGTGTATACTTCTGAGGCTGCTAAGAGACCACTTGTCAGTCACTATCAATGGAGTTCTCTAGACCTTTAGGTTTAATTTACACCTTGAAATCTATGATCTTATATACCTTGGATTCTTAATCTGGGGTTCATGTACTTTTTTATTAATTTTTTTTATTTTCAAAATATATGTATGGATAATATTGATCCTTGCGAAACCTTGTGTTCCAAATTTTTGCCCCTTACCCCCATCCCTTCCCCTAGATAATAAGTAATCAAATATTTGTCAAACATGTGCAATTCTTGTATACATATTTTCCACAATTATCATGCTGCACAAGAAAAATCAGATCAAAAAGGAAAAAAATGAGGAAGAAAACAAAATGTAAGCAAACAACAAAATGCTATGTGGTGATCCATACTCAGTTCCCACAGTCCTCTCTTTGAGCGTAGATAGTTCTCTTCATCAGAAGATCATTGGAACTGGCCTCAATCATATTATTGAAAAGAGCCATGTTCATCAGAATTGATCTTCATATAATTTTGTTGCCATGTACAGTGATCTCCTGGTTCTGCTCATTACCCTTAGTATCAATCATGAACTTTTTTTTTTTATCACTAGAAGGAATAGAATTTAAGAAGTATCTTGAAGGACCAAGTCAAATCAGTTAACAAAGTACAAAAAAATAAGGCAAAGAAAGTAGATGTAGTAGAATGAAAATCTTTATTTCCAAGCATAATTGTAATATTTTTTGCATCAATTTATATACCTGGTCCTTTTTTTGGATATTTTAATAACTATTTGAATATAACTGGTTTTCTTTGTAAAATTCTATATATTTTATTTTATACATTTAAAAGCATGAGTCTGAGAAGGATCCTGTGACAAAAAAAGAAGTTAAGAACTCATATTATAGATCCTGGGGTTGCAAAGAAAGCTGTGATAGATTCTGTCCTCTAGAAGTCTGTAATTTTCTTGGTGGAAGATGGGAGAAGAAGAGGAACTTTAAGCACTTTGAAGGACAACATGTAAAACCACTTTTGTGGGAGAGAGGAGAATAAGCTTTGGTTTTATATAAAGCAAATGCATTTGAAGATATCACTTCAGATATGCTCTAGAAAACTCCCAAAGAATTGTTTCATCCTTTCTCACACTCCTTACTCTCTACATGACAGAACAAAAAAGAGGTATAGAAGAGAATACTGACCATTTTCCACTCAGCACATATAATCATACATGCCTTGTCCCAGTACTGTGACAGACTTGCAGATTTCTTGCACTTATCTACCAAACCAACCACTATGAGTACAAACAGAAATGGGGCAGAATAGAGACATAGGTATATAAAAGTGGCATTTTTGTGAATTTCTTTTAAAACATTTTATTGGTTTCTTTAGTTTTTATATCACCTCAATTTCCAAGTGCCTTTTCCCTTTTCCAGAGCACAATCTGTATTAATAAGTGAGAGACAGAGGAGGGGTGGGGAGAAAGAGAGAGAGGGGAAGAAAGAGAGATGGAGGGAGGGAGGGAAAGAAGGAAAGAAAGAGAGAAGAGATCAGTAAAATTAAGGCTGACTATGCAGAGATTCTCACCCATCATCTCCTATCTATAAGAAGGTAGGGAAGGACATTTTCTCCTCTCTTCTTGAGGGCTAAGCTTGAGCACTGCAATTAATTGGATTCATTTTGTTCTTGTTCTTTCCATTTACTTGATTTTAGTTATTGTGTATCTTGTTTTCCTGGTTCTGTTTCCTTCATTTTGAATCATTTCATGCCATCTCATGTTTCTCTATAGTCTTTATTTTCATTGTATCATGTGTTCATATAGGCATCATGGTATATAGGGGATAAAGAGTTGAATGAATTCATTCTTATTCTTTCCTTGTTTCCTTGTCTCATTCACTTATTCCTAAATTATTTCCCCTTTCCCTCACACCAAGGATATGAAAGAAGGCTAGAAGAGCAATCTTTTTTTTTTTCTTCTCATCTCATTCCCAATTTGGAATGGAGAATCAGGAAGAATTTACCTTTTCCCAATACAGTGCTAGGCTCATAGTGGAGAGCTGGTAAACACTTGCTCGATAAGAATGGTTTCTTTCTTTATTAGTACTGATATAATATACCTTCTATCAGATCAGAGAACTATCATAATCAGAGATTATGAATGGAGAGATGAGGTTGGGATAACTAAGCAGACTCAAAGATTATCCCATAAATTCAATTGCAGAGGAAAATCTATATGCCAAAAACATAAAGTGAATTGATGGCAGGGACTCAGGTTTCCTGCCATTTAGCTCAGCACTTTGTCCATTAGATCTCCCCACCTTTAGTTCAGAGGAAGGATTTGATTTTAAATCAAATTGATTTCAATGACTTTAAATCACTACTCAAAAAGATTTTAAAAATCTTTTTAAAAGATCATTCTTGTTCATGTTAAATATTAATACATGCATTTCACAATTTGAAGATAGATGAAAAGTTTTATTTCTAAGCAGCCTCAACTTGTTAGTATTTATTTTGGTATTTTTTCTTGATTAACCTTGTGGCTGGATCAGGAAGCTGAACAATAACTAAACTATTTTCTATTTTATAAAACTAATAGAATCAACTGTTTTTTATTAATTGCTTGAAACTAGATGGTGAAACATTACAATTTTACATTTAGGATGGAAAATCATTTTATCAAAATGTGCAAATATATTGTAATGTTTAATTGCTCTACTTAGAATGTGAACTGTGATTTATTTTAAAATAGAAATGAAAGTGTGTATCCAAATGAACATGAGAAACTTTAAAATGACATTAGCATATAAAGCAATCTCAATTTTTACTTTTGTTCATTCATAGATTGGAAGAATACAAACTTTACTGCTTTTTCAATTTAGAGTGATAGTTTAATATTTTTTAAATAAGTAATCCAGAATTCCATTAGATCCTCCCTTCCCTGTGATTTGTTCATACCTATTTATTAAGCAATCTGTTTGAAGAGTATTAGATTACATTAAAAAAATTACCATTCATAGTGCTATCTCTGAATCTTAATGTATTTTAAATTTAAACTACCTTTAAAACAAATAAACAAACAAACATGTTTAACAAAAAGCACACTCAAATTTTTTTAAAAAGGTGACTTAAAATTTAAAAAGAAATTTGCTACCCATATAGCAAACATCTAACTAGCCAGTGGGGGAAAGGACTATTAAAAATGTCATTCCCCTGAAGTTATCTGGGAAACATCCAAACTGTGCTGAGCCCAAATCCTTGGCAGTGTGCTCTCTTTGGGAGCCTTTATTTAGTTCACACAGACTGATTTCTGGCATTGACAATATTTGCATTGTATTACAATTTAGCTACTGCCAATGGTGTTAGAATACAAGTTCAAAACTTGAAAGATCCTGCTGTAGCGTCAACAAAGAATGGCCCCCAGAGTCTTGTCCATTTCTTGTCCTCATCTTGTCCTGGGGGGCTTTCCCATCTTAAGAAAATAATATTAGGGAATCTTAATGAGACCTTTTGAATTTGGTTATGTTTGTGGGTAGCAGATTCCTTGCATTTAATGAGAGGAAGTTTGTTGTTTCTCAGAATCTCCCCCTGACCTCTCCCATCACTTCCCTCCAGTGGAGGTCTTCTAGTCCATCATCATCCCATCCCCTCATCCTGAATTAGCTATGATTCAATATAGAAAGGATATGTATGTGAAAATTATCATTCCATCCTTTCAGCAGGCCCCTAAAGAGTTTTACTTGCCTCTTGTGCATTTTCAAAGAATATGTTTAGCATTTCTTCTAAAGGAAACTGTTCATAAGTTTCCAAAGGATAAATATCTATTTCCAAACAGAAATGTACACACCCCATTTAAGTTTAATGCTTTAAGGAAGTTGCACTTGTTGAGTTTGCTTGATGAACAGAATGCCTATATGTGAACATAATAGCTAGAGATATTTTAAAAGTATGCAAAGCAACTTCCTAGGCTTTTGAAATGAGTTAATACCAGTAACTGGTTTTGTCTTTTTCATATTTTGTTGTCTCTTTGGAGCTATTTTAAAAAAAGAGAAGAATATGATTTGCTGCTTTGAAAATGAACCATAGGTTATTTTTACAGAAGTGGTTTCCCTTCCATTGACTTTCAAAAACCAGTTATTTGATGTTTGTACGGATATATTTAAGGAAAATCAACTGTGAAGGAATCTTCCAAAGACTAACTCCTGTTTTTCCATTGATTTCCAATAATAATAGCTGACCTTTACAGTGTCTACTGTATGCCAGCCACTATGTAAGCCCCAAGAACCTTGGGAGGTAGGTGATATTTTTATTCCCATTTTACAAATGAAGAAACTGAGGCAGACAGATAAAATAACCTTTCTCAAGGTCATAAAGTCAGTTAGCCTCTGAGATAAGATTTTGAACTCAGTTCTTCCTGATTTCAGTTCCAGTGCTCTATCCACTGTATAATTAATTTATGTTTTCAAAGGAAATAAAATGATCTCTTAGTAAACCCAATAGGGAACTTCCCGTAATTGTGTTTATCTTTGTATGTGTGTGTTTATCTTATAAGTTCTAATTTATATATGTGGTGTCTCCTATTAGAATGTGGTGAGAACAGTCTGTTTTTTTCTTTTTCTTTGTATATCTATACTGTGGTGGCAGAAAAAAAATCAAAACATGTTTATTGTTTGATTTATGACCATTCGCACAGTGTGCTGAGCATTGTATGTTTCTTGGGAATTGTTTTCGTACTTCTCCCAATTAACTTTTCCTATGTATTAAATTGTAGCATTTTTGTTCGATCACCATCAACGGTCGCCTATCTTAGAATGACCTTCCAAGGCCATACGAAACATTTCCCATTTTGTATCTATAATGTGTGGCTGGACTGAAATACCTTCTGATGATGTTTTCCAAAATGAACTGGATCTGTTATTTCTTCCATAAAGAGAACTCCCATCAAAGAATTTTCTCTCTACCACTGAAGACTGGCAGTTCTTCTACTATGTATGGTTTTAGCTGCCTAGTGCACTACAAGAATGTAGTTTGTCCCATGGTCAAACGGACTGTATGTGTTAGAAATGGTGCCTACAATCAGGTCTTTCTGACTCTTGAGATCAGATTTATATCGTGCAATCCAGTGCTGTCTCTGTAATTAGTAAATTATATTGTTTAATATACATCCAATCTCAAAGTAATCCCAAGTTCCAGGGGGTTTTGTAATATGAATTAACCTATCAGTTTTATAAGTTCATATTGAATAAAGAGAAATGTTGATGATTTTTTTTTAGTTTAATCCACATCTCTGACATGTAGCAACATGATCAGATAGGGATAAGGAATTTCAAGAGAGAATTTTTTTTTTAATCCGAGGTGGATATCAATAGCTAAGGGGACTTGGGTTTGGGAATATCCTTGCAGATTTCATTTGTGTTTCTGAAAAGTCAGGACTTTTCAACTGTTTTATCCCCAGAAGAAGGACCAGTGTAGTTAGCAGGAATACAGGGCTCTGAGTCTCAGCACCTTAATGTTGACTCAACATCTTACAGAGAGGGGAGATGAGGAACCTTAGGGGAAGTCTGCTGAAGGCCTGTCTAGACCTAAGCAAACTTAATGCTACAACAAAACCACAGCTTCCTCAGCCTCTCCTTACTCTTCTCTCACCAATATATCTTTATTTGTTGTGGTATTTTTAGTAGTGAAATAGAGCTAGAGAATAAAGTGTGTATTTGAGTAAGTAAACTAACTGCTTATCACATACATTCTACTGAGGCTATACTTGTAACATTCAAATATTCAGTTTGGCCAATGGGAGTATTCCATTAAGGCATCTCCCCTCCCCCCATCCCTTGATAGGTCAGGGTCTGTGGCTGGGATTTAAGTCAGCTAAATGTCTGGCCTTACCCTAATAGGGATTTCTTTAAGAGCAAGTTGAACCCTGTTAGCAAATGGGTAAACCTTGGAAAGGACCAACTGGTTGTTGCCATGGCCTCCAGAAAAACTGTAAAAACTCAGCTTCAAGGTGGCCCAGTGAAGCCATTCAGTCATCATCAATCAACCGCCCATGAAATGGAGACTGACCTGAAGATGAGAGCATCTCCAGAGCCAGGTGAGTTGGAGATGGGAAGGCTAAGAGAGAGAGCCATCATCAGCCTGGATGCATGATGGAGCATCCCTGCTACATGAGCAGTATCCTTCCAGGAAAGCCATGTGGGATAATGTGGTCCCATATCCTTTCACACATTATTTATTCACTTGCCATTCTCCTCTATTTTACTAGTGGTCTAACTTTTCCACTTCAACTCTTCTTTGGCTTAACAGTTTATTAAAATGGAAGAATTGTTCTTACCTCTGTGCTTGATTAGGCTTATGTGATAAAACATAATGACTAAAATTTAAGTGACAGATAATTATGAGAAAATGAATGAAGTCTGCTATTCAGTGTCTATTTTATCAGCACTATGACATCTTGAACATAATGAGCATTCATGGACAGTACACATCATTCCTGATGGAAGAAATGAAATAAATCAATGGGCCCCAATGCATCAATAACAGAACTGGAAGAGAGATTCTTAAAGATCTTGGTTCTTTCTTGGATGGGAGATTGTTGGTTAATATAGTTGTGATTCTCTGAACTTTAAGAACAGATATAATTACAGTTTTAGTTGTCAGAGATCAACCAAGTTTTAAATTTTTAGTGATTAGTGAATATACTTATATACTAGATAACCTTGCAAATGAAAAATTAAATTGCAGTTAGACCTATTTAGAAGAATGGGCTTTATTTTATTATAAAAATTGCTATAATATGTGGGGGGAATAGGCTATTAATTTAATTCTATAAGTATTTATTAAGTACCTTTCATTCCCATTATGTGTAAGGCCTTTGGTTTACAAAACAGTAGAAAAATCACTGGTTTACAAATCAGAAGATCTGAGTTTAAATTTCACTTCTAATGTTTATTATTTGTGTAATCACCTACCTCCCTTAAGTTTCAGTTGTAATCATTAATAAAATGAAGGAGTTAGATTAGAATCATGGGTTTTTAATCTGGGGTTCATGCACTTTAAAAACATTTTTATAACTATTTCAGCATAATTTCTTTCCTTTATGCTTTATTTTATTCATTTAAAAAGACTATTTCAAGTAATCCATAGGCTTCCCCAGACTGCCAAAAGTGTCCATGATACCAAAAATGGTTAAAAATCCTTGGGCTAGATGATTCCTGAGTTCCCTTCCAGCTCTACAGCTATGAACTTTGATAATCACTTTTTTATGTAGCATTTAATTCTGACAAAACATTTTCCTCAAAAGAAATCAATAAGACAAGCATTAGAAGTATCCCTAATTTACAGATGAGGAAATAAACTCTGAGAGGTTGTGGTTCAGCACAGTTATATGACAATTAAGGTCGTATAACTAGTATTGGAGCCAGGTTTGAAAACAGATCTTTTCTGATTCTAAGTCCAGTATTTCTCTTTTTTTGCAAGGTAATTTGGGTTAAGTGACATGCCCAGGGTCACACTTATAGTGAATATTGAGTGTCTGGGATAGGATTTGAACTCATATCCCCTTGACTCCAGGGCTGATGTTGTATTCACTGCACCATCTAGTTGCCCTACAGTGTATCTTTCATAGGCTGCTTGAGGAAAAGGTGTATATATAGTCCCTGCCCTCATAGAACTTTAAGTCCAGTAAGGGAACGAGACAGGCATGTACAGATAAATATAAGTTTTCTCAGTGAGTTCAAAGTTAATTAGAAAGTTCTTTTGTTGAAAATATCTATAATAGCAACAATAATAGCTACTGTTTTTTTATATTTCATTCTCATGTGACTCTAGGTAACGAGGTGGCTCAGGGGATAGAGCTCTGGACAAGGAATCAGGAAGACCTGACTTCAAATGTGGCCTCTGACAATTACTAGTTGGTGACCCTGGGCAAGACACTTAACTCTGTTTGCCCAAGTTTCCTCACCTGTAAAATGAATACCTATTTCCCAAGGTTATTCTGAGGGTCAAATGAGATAATAGTTCTTAGCACATACTTGGTGCTTATCAACACTTCTTTTCTTCCTATGAAGAAAGGTAATAACAGTTGAATCCATGCTTTTCCGTAGTAAATACAAGTATATGAATTAAATGCTTTTTGGTTAATTTTGGTGCTGTTGTGTAATATTTATTTGAAGAAACATTATAAAGTCCTGTAAAGGTAGGTGTAACAAGTCAGAGATTAGGTTGCCTAGATTGCTGCCAAACCTACTTTTTGACATTGTTCTGAAAATCTACAATATTTGCTAGATTTCTTGTCCTAGAAGTAGAATGAAAAACATTCACTTCAGTGATGTTTCTTATATGTTTGAGATCTGCTTAAGAGATTTAGAAGTGCTATTATTTCACCATTGTGACTTTGAAGGATCAAGGTATGACCTACTCCCTTGTTGTCTTCTGAAAAGCACAGATAAGAAGGGAACTCCTTGCAGCTCCCTGGGTGTGTGATTCTCATTTTGTTACAGGTGTTTGAGTGACTGTTCACATTTCTGCTCATTTTTTCTCTGTGAAGAGGGATCATGTTCCCTGGTGAATTTCTCTTTCTTGAATGTCTCAGGTTATTATGAAACAGGTCTGAAACATGACTCTGAAAAAGTGCTGGATTTGGCAGTCAGATGACTTGGGTTCAGATCCGGATTCTTCTTTATCTTCTCCTGTTCCTCTTTATCTTCTCCTGTTCCTCCTTCCTCCTCCTTTTCCTTCTCTTCCTCTTCCTTTCTTCTTCTCTTTCTCCCTCCTCCTTCTTTCTCTTTCCCAGGGTCACACAGCTAGTGTTAAGTGTCTGAGGCCACATTTGAACTCAGGTCCTCTTGACTGCAGGGCTAGTGTTCTATCCACTGTTTGCCCCTGACTTAACTTCTAAGTCCCTGTGCATATCCTTGGACCAGTAACCTCCCTACATTTTGATGTCATCATTTGTAAAATGAGGACTGAAGATGGACTAGTTGAGCTCTAAAGTGATTTGCAATTCTATATCTATGATCCTTTGTAGTTCATGGCAAAACATTTTAGTCTCTAGTAAAACATCAGTAAAATTAAAATATTTCACTTATGGCTTTGCACCCCCAGTGTACTTAGCACAGTGTCTGCATGTATGACAGATATAGCCCGTGGTATTTGCTAGATGGTTCTGTGCCCATACATGGCATTGCTATGTGTCAGCCATGTTCAGGAATCCATATTGTTTATAGAATCCATCTCAGCTTTGGAAATTCAACATGGGGAGAAGAAATTATTTTTGTATTTTGTTTAAAACCTGATTTCCATCAGCAAAGCTCAAACTTGAATTTGATTTTAGTTTGGAAAACCTAAAGAGAACATGGATACTCAGGGCCTCTGCCCCAGCTGGCTGCTAGGTTATTTGTTCTGGAGTATCTGAGAAGACAAACTTTCCCAACTTGTCTATCGGTAAAGCTTCATTTGGTTTCTATGTGAATGACTTACAGAGCAGGTGTTAACCAACATTGATAGAAAGCGTTTTTCTCATTATACCAATTAAATCACAAATGTGATTCAAAGTAATTTGTTGTTTTTACTTGCATGTGTACGTGTTGTCTCTCCCTATAGAACATTCACTTTCTTGAGCTTAGGGACCATTTTGTTTGGATTTTTGTATAATTTAGCACAGTGCCTGGTTTATAGTAAATGCCTAATATATATATGCTTGTTGAATTGAAATGTCAGGTGAGTAAGGTGACAGGAAACTTAGAGCAATCTCATAGAATTTCTAAGTTTCCTATGTTTACCAGTGGACAAGATGGTATGTGGTAAGAGTAGTGTGCACCTAATTCAGTGATAGTTGCTATGAACACCCTACATTAATGGTATCTTTGGAATAAGATAAAACAGCAATGTAAGTCTGGGTTCTACATAGACTCTTACATTTGCCTCATTATTTTTACAGAGCTTGGGATAGGAGTAAAAGACATCAAGTTTTATAAGCCAAGTTTTAGGTTACATTAATAGACTTTTCACAATCTTGTTATTGCAGCTATATATCTGTGAGCAGAAAAGTTAGCTGCTGTTATGCCCTAGTTAAAAATGTTGCTTCTCTGTACCTTTTTTCATCCTTTCAAGAAAAAAGATAGGGAGAAAAGGGAAGAAGTAGAGATGGGAAGGCATAAGCATTTGGTCTGCACTCAAATTTGATGCCTTTTTTAGAGTGTGGTCAGAATAGTATCTATTAGGCAGAGACTTCTCTGTCAGTTCTCTGCTTAAAGATTTCTGATTCCTGATTTCTCCCCCTCAACAATGGTTTGGCCAGCATTGTCCTCAGCTTTTATTTCTTTGATTGATTGGAAAACTTACTTTTCCATCTAGGAAGGAATGGGTAACTTCATTGTTTTCTCTGAGATAGATATCTTTGATTTTGGCATTCTGTCATTTTAAATCTTGTTATTTAACACACCAGTGAGCTCATTTTGTATCTGGTCAGTGTTGGGGGCTTTCCACTTTTCCCCTTCTTCCCCCATAGTGTTTGGTTAGTGGGAGTGGGTCACTATGTAGAGGTGAAGGAGGGAGATCCTTTTTGACACATATGCTTGCCCTTCCCTCCTTCTCTTTCTTTTTTTTCTTTCTGTCCTTTCTTTCCTTCTTTCTGTCCTTTCTTTCCTTCTTCCTTCCTTTCTCTCCTTCCTTCCTTCCTTCCTTCCTTCCTTCCTTCCTTCCTTCCTTCCTTTCTTCCTTTCTCTTCCTTTCTTCCTTTCTTCCTTCCTTCCTTTCTTTCTTTCTTTCTTTCTTTCTTTCTTTCTT
>JAJPUD010001223.1:444489-473724 GCA_023553655.1 Myrmecobius fasciatus | reverse complement strand
AAAAAAAAAGAAACAATTATTCCTTTCACATACCAAGGGTTAGGGGCATGGTACCTCCCTGACCTAGAAAATCCACATAAAAGTTTCTGACATCCCCTTTGTTCAAGAGAAGTCTGAATTTTTTCTTTTTTCTTTTATGAGGTAATTATAGTACTTTATTGTAAAACTTGAGTCAAGTAATTGGTCATAGGCTAAACAGCACAAGATATGAAAAATCAAGATGCAAAGATTACTACAAGATCATCACAAGATGCCAGATGAGAGGTTGCCACAAACATACTTGGCTGTAGAAACATGGTTCTTTTACTATAAATTTAATTTTAAGAAAAAAAAATTCTGTTGCTGTTTACTCATGCTATTAAATGATAAAATATATACTGTAAAGTAACATTATACATAGCAATACATACATTTTATGCATTTTTGAGTTATTATATCTTTACATTTCTAGCTTTTGTTTATTGTCTGCTGGTTTTCACATTCTTTTCTCAAACTTTTTTTTACTTAATTTTGAAAAAAGTGTATATTTATAATATCAAAAGATAAAATATGTTGATATTATACAATACTATATGTATATTTTAGCCATTTTTGAGTATCTAAACTTTTTCTGTTGTCATCTGCTGGTCTTTGCATGTCATTTATAGTTTTCACAAAATCTCTCCCACCCCCAATTTTCATCTGAATAGATACAGAATATATTATGGTACTATGTTATGGCAGTTAGATGATGCAGTAACTAGAATGCTAAGTTTGGAGTCAGGAAGATATGAATTTAAATCCAACCTGTTACATTTACCAGTCGTGTGACCCTGGGCAAAGCCATTTAGTTTCTATCAGCTTGTATTCTCCCCATCCCGCTCCATGCTAAATGTTGGTAACAATAGCACCTACCTTTGGTTGTTGTTGTGAGAATCAAATGAGATAATATTTGCAAAATACTTAGAATAGTACATGACACATAGTAATAGGTGCTTTAAAAAATGTTCCTTCCCTTAACTACTATTATCTGGCTCATATTTCTGCATCTTGTTTACATGGATAACATGAAAAACTGTGTTTTCTGGAAACTGATTTGATTTAGTGAGATTAATTTTAGTTGCATATACTTCTTTGAAACTTAGATAACCTAAATATTTCAGAATGTTAAGTAAATACTTATACTTTTGCTGTATAGATTTGGGTTAAAATAGAATTATTTACTAAGAGATAATAGAGGAGAAATGGTTTATTTGGCAAAATGGATGTTACAGGGAAGAAAACAAAATGTGTCAAATTTAAATAATTTCCTGTCTACATATATACAAGACAACCAGAAATCTTGTATGCTTTAAATAGATTTTGGCATGCCTTTGTAGAGATACTCTGCAAGTTCATCTTTTTTTTTAATTAAAGCTTTTTATTTACAAAACATATGCTTGGGTAATTTTTCAACATTGACTCTTGCAAAGCTTTCTGTTCCAAATTATCCCTTCCTTCCTCCAACTCCCTGTCCTAGATGGCAGGTAGTCCAATACATATTAAATATGTTAAAATATATGTTAAATCCAATATATGTATGCATATTTATACAGTTATCTTGCTGCACAAGAAAAATTAGCTCAAGAAGGAAAAAGGAAAAAAACTGAGAAAGAACACAAAATGCAAGCAAACAACAACAGAGTGTGAAAATGCCACGTTGTGGTCCATGCTCAGTTCCCACAGGTCTCTCTCTGGATGTGCATAGCTCTCTTCATCACAAGACCCTTGGAACTGGATTGAATCATCTCATTAAGAGAACCATATCCATCAGAATTGATCATCATATAGTATTGTTGTTGCTGTGTACAATGCTTTCTTGGCTCTAATCACTTCACTCAGCATCAGTTCATGCAAGTCTCTCCAGGCCTCTCTGAAATTGTCCTGCTGGTCGTTTCTTACAGAACAATAATATTCCATAACATTCATATACCATAATTTATTCAGCCATTCTCCAATTGATGGTCATCCATTCAGTTTCCAGTTTCTAGCCACTACAAAAAGGGCTGCCACAAACATTCTTGCACATGTAGGTCCCTTTCCCTCCTTTAAAATCACTTTGGGATATAAGCCCAATAGAAACACTGCTGGGTCAAAGGGTATGCACAGTTTGATCACTTTTTGAGCATAGTTCCAAATTGCTCTCCAGAATGGTTGGATTCATTCACAGTTCCACCAACAATGTATCAGTGTCCCAGTTTTCCCATATCCCCTCCAACATTCGTCATTATCTTTTCCTGTCATCTTAGCCAATCTTGAGAAATGTGTAGTGGTATCTCAGAGTTGTCTTAATTTGCATTTATCTGATCAATAGTGATTTAGAGCACCTTTTCATATGACTAGAAATAGTTTCAATTCTTTCATCTGAAAATTGTCTGCTAATATCCTTTGACCATTTATCAATTTGGAGAATGGCTTGAATTCTCTTTGAGTCAGTTCTTTATATATTTTAGAAATGAAACCTTTATCAGAACCTTTGAATGTAAAAATGTTTTCCCAGTTTATTGCTTCCCTTCTAATCTTGTCTGCATTAGTTTTGTTTGTACATAAACTTTTTAACTTAACATAATCAAAATTATCTATTTTGTGATCAATAATGATCTCTAGTTCTTCGTTGGTCACAAATTCCTTCCTTCTTCACAGATCTGAAAGGTGAACTATCCTATGTTCTTCTAATTTCTACATATTCATCTTAAAAAGCTAGTCTTTCTATACCTAAATTTTTGCAGCAGTGGCCTTGAGACGACTTACTACAGAAGTGGGTCTCTTTGTGTTCCCCAAATTCTAGCTGCTCTTTCATAAGATTAGAACTACTTCTGCTTGTTTCTTGCCAAAGGGCCAGCTCACAGCAAGGGCAGATAAAGGAAGGGAAGGTGGCAATGGGGATTGTCTCAAATGAGATCAGACCCAAATACTCTCATTTGCACTAGAAAATGTTGAAATCTATTCCTAGTTATCTGCTTATGATCTCATCTTTGATGTGTCTGCAGAGGTAGCGAATACCTCTGGAGAATACCTGAGTTCAAGAACATTGTACATAATGACAGCAATATTGTACTATGATCAACTATGACAGACTTAGCTCTTCTTAGCAATGGAGTGATGCAAAACAATTCAAAAAGACTCATGATGGAAAATGACACCCCCATCCAGAGAAAGAACTATGGAGACTGAATGCAGATTGAAGCATACTATTTCCATTTTTAATTTTTTTTTCTTTCTCATGTTTTTCCCTTTTGTTCTGATTTTTCTTTCACATGACTAATATGGAAATATGTTTTAATATGATGATACATATATACCCTCAGAATGTTTGCTATCTTGAAGAGAGGGAAAGAAAGGAGAGAAAAAAATGTAGAACTCAAAATCTTATAAAAATTGTTGCCCTTAGGTCTCCACAATTCTTAAAAAAATTCTTTGCTTGATTCCTTTATTTCAGTATCTTTACTATTTATCTCCCTTCCCTTTCACTATGAAACTCATAAAAATGAATTATCTATTTTATTGTTTCCATTTCCTTACTTACTAACTTTTTAACCCTTATTAGGTTTTTAACCACAGACTCATTTCTGTCTAAACTAATCTCTCCAGTTAACAGTCTCACAAATTTTTTATCAAATAAGGATTTCCCCCACCTCAATTTTCATCTTTCTTGACCTCCCTCCAGCATCTGACACTGTTGATCACTTAGTCCTCCCACATTTTTTCCTCCTCCCTTGGCTTCTATGATACTTCTCCTACTTTTCATTACTCTTCTTCAGTCTCCTTGTTTGGTTTAGCATCTATCTCTGTCCCTTATCCAGGGATGTCTCAAGGCCTGGAGTCCTTTCCTCTGTGTTCCTCTCCAGCCCAAATATTTCTCCTGATATCCTGTCCTGCACTGCCAACTCTCTCTTGGACATCTTTGGACTTCCTGGGCTTTGTCTTATGTTTGTTATATCTCAAACTCAATTTATCATCCTTTTCCCAGAACTCACCCATCCCTGAAATTTCCCTACTCTTTCCAAGGATATTACCATCCACCAAGTTTCCCAAACTCATGACCTCAGAGTCGAAATATGTTGGCTAATATTTAACAACTATCTGGAAGAAAAACAAAATTACACATGACACAATATGAGAAAAAAGAATTATATTTGTTCTTGACTCCAAAAGGCAGGACTCCAAATAGCAAATGGAAGTGGCAAAAATGCGGATTTCAATTATTTCTCTTCCCCCTCTTCCCCCATCCATTCTCACAACAGTAAAAAGAACTATATCAGGGGGTCCTCATCACTGAGGTTCTTCAAGCAGAGATTGTCCCACTTGTTAAAGGGGATTCCTATTCAGGTGCAAATTGAACTACATGATCCTTTGAAATGTTGTAATTTTGGTGATTCTGTCAACTGATGGCCTTTGGAAGCCACAGTTTATGGCTCAAATTTCCATTTAGATCCTTGGCCTAGGAATTGTAAAAGTCAAAGGTGAGAGAGAACCAAACAAAAACAAAACAGGATATGTTAATTAGTAGTATAGTTGAGTTTTAGGGCATCATTTTTGAAGTAGAATTTTTGCTTACCATTAGCTCCAAGCATAGTATATCAGAAAGACCAATGAACTAAATGTTTGGGGACCTGAATTTTTATCACGACTGCCACTTATCCACTTTACCCTTCTAAGCCTCAAGTAATAGAAGGGAAGAGTATGGAACTTCCCATGTTCCAGGCACCATGCTAAGTGTTCCTACAAATACCATCTCATCTGATTTTCATAAACAATCCTGGGAGGTAGACACTATTATTATCCCCATTTAATAGCTGATGATACTGAGGCAGACAGAAATTAAGTGATAAATTCTCTATCATACCACCTAACTACCTCAGTTTCCTGAGGGGCTTAGACTCCATGATTTCTAAGGTTTCTTCCAGCTCTGATGTTCTAGAAGCAGTAATATTTAGATCTTACATGGTATTGCTTTTATGGCAAAGTCTACTGATTTGGTTCTCAATTTCAACTGCTTTTTCTTTTTTGGAGGACTATAGACTCAGAACTGCTGTTTTCCCACCACCAGTTAGTAAAGAATAGCTAAGATATATCCATGGACCATGTTAGCCGGATTGTCAAGATATCCTTCATTCCCATGTAGAAGTTCTGGAATATGGTGGATTTGAGACCTGGATGTGGCCATTAGAAATACAAAGCATGGGAAGAAATAGGGAAAATGAACCAGAAATAAGGTAAACAGACACTGTTAATTATATTGTTTTCTTATTTCCTATTTTTTCTAGATATAGTTTGTTTTTTCAAATTTGTTTGCTTGCTGTCTTTCACACTAGATTATGAGTTCCTTGAAGGCAGAGACTATCATTTGCATATTTTTGGTATAACTTCAGCTTAGCATAGTGCCTGGCATATGGTAGGTGCTTAATAAATGTTTATTGGTTATTAATTCTAGGATTTCAATTTTGTACATGTTAGTAGTAGTTGGTCCAAAATATGTAGTTTTCTGTGTTTTGCTTTAATACAACAAATGCAGCAAAATATTAAGATGATGAGAACAATTTGAGATGTTATAACAGAGTACCAAGTGACATATTAGGATTGGGTCATTGCTTTGAATCGAGATACAGAAAGCAAAGTAGAGAGTAGAAACAAAAGACAGTGCTCCAAGATACAACTAGGGTGCCCCTGGGCCATTAGAATGTCCATATCCCATCATCAGGAAGCTAGTGTCATGGTTTTCTTGACTTCTTGTCATGAAGTCGACTAATCACCTTTTATGAAAACACAATTAGGAAAACCTTTCTTTCTATAAATTTCATCCCTGTAAGGAAATAAGTGTAACCTGATTTCATATAGGATGTTTTCCTGGATGATCCTTAACATAGAAAAGAAAAGATTATATATAAATTGTTTGAAGATTTTATAGTGGTACAGAAAAGTCAGTTACCATTTATGTCATTATTAACAGTATTAAAAAACATTAATAATATTATTAGAAGTCATGTTATTAAATGGAAGGGCAATTCACCTGGATGGTGGGAGTCTGGTATACAGAGAAGTTTATGTTGTTTTAAATAATAGTCCAGAAATATGTGGCAAAGACAGAGCATAAAAGGGCAAAGTGTTCTTTGTTATAAAAAAAATTGAGCAATTAGTGTTGCTATAAGGGCTGTTAAAACAATAATTACTTCAAAGTTAGAATAGAAGGTATCAAAAGGTACCAGTGAAGCCTAGAGGTAGGGGGTAAAAAACTTAAGACAGTTAACTAGTAGCAAGAATTGCTCATTTGTATTTAGGGATTTACATTTTTATTAACTTTTGATACAGCTGGAATACTATGGATTCCAGTGTTCAAAACAAAAAAAATTCTTTCTTTACATAAAATTATACTTTTGTAGGAAAAGCACTGAAGATGGATCACATAATCCTATTTCACTCAACTTTAAAAAAAAAGCCTTAGGAGTTAGGAAACATTGATTTTAGCCCCAACTGTGTATATAGGTGGATGAGTGACTTAGGTCAAGCCATTTAACTCTAATGGATCTACATTTTCTCATCTATCAAATATAAGGGAGTTGGACTAAATAACTTCTAAGATTCCTTTCATCTCCAAAATTTAATCTGTGAAATTTAAACCTAAATTACATAATAGAGCATCATTGTTCACCTGCTGGTAGTGGCTCAAAATATAGGCAAAGTGACTAGAAATCACTCATTTAACTCAGGTGTAATATTCCTTACCATTTTTAGTGTTGTACAACATCATGATTACATTTTAATATCAAAATAACTTAAAATATCTTCTCCACATTAAAGGGACTAGTTTTTTCCCCATTATTTTCAAACAGAAGTCATTGCATAGTTTATACAATCATGTCCATATTTTGACCAGCTCCAGTGGTCCCTATTCCTTCTCCTTAAGCTTTTTCATCAGTCAATGGATAATTGGATGCTCTGTGTTCATACTTGTTGTTGAACTCTGTCTCCTAAGCAAAGACTAGGATCCCTTTTCAGATGTCAGGTATTAAAGAAATATTTATGAAATCCTACTATATGGTATTGGATGTTGCAAAAAAAAAAAAAAAAAAGCAATCCAATAAACTGCTCTCAGGAATCTTGAATGCCACCGAGAGTTTACATTTGATGCAGTTGGAAATCACTATAGCTTCAATTATAAGAACAATAAAAAAGCAAAAGATGTTTGAAAAGATTGACCAAGTAATTTTTTTGGGGGGGATGGGGATAGAGGGAAGAACCACTACACTTTGAAAAGGCCTATTCTATCCCATAAATTTTCAGTGCATTTTTGGAAAAATTATTTACTTTTTCTAACCAAGGGTTCCCCTGGTGAGAGGCTAGAATTTTAGGCAATTTTCTTATATACAATTCTCTTAGCAAAACTCTTTCCTCTAACAAGCCTTTCTGAATAGTTAAGCATCTGCCTCATTGCCAGTATTCTCTGTCCCTGCCTATCTGTAAAAATTCTTCCCTTTCATTCTCTCCACTTCTCCTTCCTTCCCTTCTTTCCCCATATTTTCCCATTTTGCTCCCTTCTTTTTCCCTTCTGTCATTTCAAGTCATAGAAGGGAAGAGGGGTTCCTTAGCTTCTCAGAAAGTTTCATTCCAGAACATAATAAAAGCACTTTTCAGATAATGTTTTTTGCAGGGTGTCTCTTTACAGTACAAAAATATGAAGTCCACTTGTTTGCTTCCATCAGTAATATGCCATTATGATGTCATTAAGTACTACCAGACCATGCATATGCACACACACACACACACACACACACACACACACACACACACACACAGTCTGAAAGCCTACATAGTGTTCACAATCCACTCTAACTACCATCAGGTTTATTTAATAAAAGAATCTCTGCAAAACTTCTAAATATTGAACCCATCTGCCAGCACCTCTAAGTCTAAGGGAAATCTAAGGTGAATTAGCTCTTTTCATCCTTGTTTCAGAGAAAATCTATGAGACCGAGTCAATGATGTCACCTGATTTAGAGATTCATGTTGATTTTAGAAGGAAGGGTGTGGGACCCATAGTCTACTTGGATCCAGCCCATAATAAATTTGCAAAAATAAAATCTTTTGGCCACCCTTCTCCCACTATCAAAACATATTTATGCATATGACAAAACCAGCTTTGTTAAATTTTCTTGTATCTTTGTTAAACTGAAATGTTGTTTTTTGGATTATATAGGGCACTGTATGCATAAATGAGAAAAAATTCATGAGTCTTTAAGAAATTTTGTCAGTTTTAAATATGATATCATATAAACTACAGGGAGGTACCCTGACTGAGCCTATGAAGAGACCCTTCAGGGGAGAAAATGGCCCTAAGCAAGAGAGGCAATCTTTAATTAGAAAGAACATACTTCTAAATTGGATCTATTAATGGGACATTAACTGGTATAAGCAATTTCACAGCTAACACTGATCTACTGTCATATTTCAGTGCTAATGACAATTGAGGTTCAAAGTTTGATGACTGATTTCTAACAGCATCTTTTGGAACTCAGATATAATGAACAACTATCTTAGCTGAGAATGACATTTTATAGACTATGATATCATTATTTTATGTATATTGCTCTAAGAAGACAGTGAATTTCCCTTCCCTTGTCTTTCCTTATGTCCTGTCTTTAGTAGAATAGAAATACTTTGAAGTTGCAGACTAATTTTTTGATCTTTTTTATCTGTTCTCTCCCTTACCCCCAGTGCCTAGCACAGTGCTTTAAACATCAGGGGCTTAATATATAGTTACTGAATTGAATAATTATTCATCAATTTAATTTTATTTATAATTTAATTATCCTGATTACTAAAAACTAACATCCATATACATTGTCTCCCATATTCCTTGATTGTTTATATATATACATATATATATATATATACATATATATATATATATATGGATGGATGTATGGATATATATACACCCATATATTCCTGAGATTGTCAGACTATTCAGGTATTAATATCAGATAACTGATACTCATCCTCACTGAAAAAGCAGCAAAACCTGAAGATTGAAAAAAAAACAACTCTTAACTGAAATATTAAAATCCTAGTTTAAAATTACTGAAGCTACATCACAATACTTGCTGTGGCAAAAATAAAATATGATTTTAAATATCTCCCGCCATTAGGGGAAGTAGGGGAAAAGATATGTTTTCTCTCTGCCCTAGATGTTTTACTCTACCTCTTTCTTTTCTTGCTCTGAATGGCTCTTCACCTTATCATTCCTTATTCTAGACCTAGCTTTGTCATAAACACCAATATGGGAATGATATATACTTAAAAATTATTTATTAACCATAGTATTTTAATCTTTTTGTTGTCATTTGTTTGCTTTTTTTTCTTTCTCATGTTTTTGTTTTCCTTTTGATCTCATTTTTCTTCTGCAGCATGACGAATATAGAAATATGTTTAAAAAATTGTACATGTTTAACCCCTATCAGATTGCTTACTACCTTGGGGAGAGAGAAGAGGGGGAAAAAGGAGAAAAATTTGGAACACAAGGTTTTACAAAGGTGAATGTTAAAAACTATTTTTGCATGTATTTGGGAAAATAAAATACTATTTTAAAGACAAAAATTATTCTATTAACAAACTTCTGTGTTCTATTTTTAACATTAAAAGCATATCAAATTAAATTATTTTCTATTTCTCTGAAGAAAAATTGCCCTTCACTAGTTATATGGGGTTTTTTTGGTCATATATATATATATATATATGGAGAGAGATTAATATGATTTTTCTTTTGTGATCCAATAGGGGGAAAAATCCACTCATACATACAGCCCTCTCTTCCCTGTCTTACAAAATAGGATTACCAAATTAGAGCATTCTCTTGAGCTAGAGCTCTAGAAAAAGTTGCAGTTTACCTGTAACCAATGATGATAAAAGTCTGATACCAAAAGATTTATCTGCCTTCACTTGTCCCTGTATGTTAACCTGATTCTAGCTGGGTTCTTGGACTGAGCAGAGATTTGGCATATTTCCATCCATCATTTTTTCTAAGATTTGTGGAGATAAGTAGCTTGTTTGTTGAATTTCTGGGTGACCAAGCAGTATAATAAAGCTCACTGTTGTAAGAAACTGACTTTGGAATGCAACGAGTTGGGCAAGATACTTAGAAGTGTTTATTTAGCCTCTTGATTTTTTCTCACATCATTATCAAATAGTGTTTAGAGGTGACAGATATATGATGTTTCCCTGTAAAATGAGTGGGACAGAACAAAAGAGCATTAGACCTGAAGTCTGAAGGCCTGAATTTGAATTCCAATTTTGCCACAGGTTATCTGTGTGACCTTGATGCATTAAACTCTCTAAATTATAGTTTTCTCATCTGTAAAATGGCGGCAAATAATACCTATGCAAAGTTGTTATGGAGCTCAAATAAGATAATGCAGTACTCTATGATAACAAAGCATGACCTAAACATAATGAATTGTTGTTGTTATTATTATTAAAGAGCCACTCCTAGGGGTGTAGTAAGAAATTATTAACATTATATACCATCTGCACTACTATGCAAATGAAGCTGCCAAAGGTTTAAATTATGTCTCAAAGGCTTGGAGTGAATATTTGTCTGTTTTTCATCTTGAATTTAGTATTCCTGGAGGAATACTTGGGGAGGAAGGCAAACAGGTATGAGGGGCATTCTCATCATTGATTGATTGCTTTATCCTAAGAGAGAATTAAAATATCCAGATTTGGTATCTGACTCCTGCTTGAGATCAAATTGGTTCAGCTGGGGATGATTATAGAATAGAAGTTGATTTCTTCCTCACAGGTTTCTACCATTTGGACAAAGATCTGCTGTTCTTGGGGAAAAGGGACACCCACTCAAAGATGAGTCCCACTGAAGAAATGGTCAGAGATCTTGGAACAAAGTCAAAATCATGCACCATTACTCTTACCTATGAGGCAATGCTTTTAAAAGTTCATGGAAGTAAGTGACACAGGAATTCTTAACTCTCCTCTCTTTTCCCATCCTATCCAGAATTATCAAGAGCACATTCATCTCCTACAAGAGAAAATGGGTCCCAAAGCAAGGGCTGAATCATTGTTTCTTGAAGCATGTCAATTAACCTCATACAGACTGTCATGACAATCTAACCTGTTGCTCTATAGCAGCAGTTTTCAAAGCATGGTCCAGGGACCCCCAGGAGTCTGAGAATTTTAGAGGTCAAAACCATATTTATAATAATACTGACATTTTAATTTCTAATATGGCAAACATCAGCAGATTTAACCCACACAATCAAAAAGTCTCTGGGGGTGGGTCATGGTTCTCAATTTTTAAGCATGTAAAAGGGTCCTGAGATGAAAAAGTCTGAGAATCTCTGCTCTACAGCTGATCCACTTTCTTTCAAAGCCAGTATGGCTGTCCCCATGTTAAGGCCTGATACAGCAGTAAGATGTGCTATTCCCAACCCTGAGTTGAAAAGATATATTTACTCTTGACATACACATATTCACTAGGATGTGTGCCCTAGGACTGGTATGTCTGTATGTTTAGCAGCTCTAAGAACAAAATCTGCACCAGCAAAACTAGGGCTGCCCCAGGAGCTTACATCCCAACTATGAGGATGACCAGGTGATACTCTTTGGCCTTGGCCAATACTGGCCTAGTCTAAAGACCTTTCCTACAGAACCCATGTGATTCTGTTCCCTACGGAGCTGCCATCCACCCTTCATAGATGGGAGGCAGAAGAAAAGAAGGAACTCAACAATTCCTGAGAGGAGGTGTCATCCACCCATTTCAGCCTTCCCATGGCTCCCACAGGACTTCGCCAGTAACTGTTGCTGATTTGTAGCTTTATCATCTCTTCTCTTCCAAATGAAAGCATCCCAATAAAGCAAGGTTCTGAAAAAGTAGTGAATCCACTATTGTGACCCACAAAAATATACAACACACAGGAGGAAGAAGATAAAGAAGAAAGAATCGCAAGGATTTGTGCCATGAAGGCAAGACACCCTCCTAAGAAAGCACCCTCTTAAGAAAAACTGTGCAGCAGAAGTCAAGGAAAGCTTTGTGCTGGTAAAGATTGACCCCCATAAGGAGCGCAGCTTGAAATTGCAGGAGGGAGAAAAGTCCTCCCCATGAGTGTTTCTTTCATACTCTACCCAGCTGTCCCAGCCAGACTTGCTATACAGCTCCTTTCTGAAGACATGAAGGCTTTCGAAAGATAAGACAGCCAATGAGGAACACAGCTGCCAGGATCACTGAGAAGAGGACCATGAGGAAAACATACGTCGAATAGGAGAAAGGTGGGTACAAAGGCTGCTCTGCTGGGATCATGTTGGTCAGGTTGAGCATGTAACCCAAAGTCCATCCAGCATCACTTCCACTGATCTGTAGGGGGAGAGAAGTGTTGGACAAGACGGAAATTATGTTATTCAAGGTTTGATTTAAAAAACAAACAAATCCACCACTAACCTTCTGTACTGATCATCACCAATTTTATCCACATTTACATTTATCCAGAAATCATTCATTATCCATTTAATAAGCATTTATTAAATAACTATTGTATGTATCAACAGGCTCTGAGGGAGAGATGGTTTAGAAGAAACATGGTTCCAATAATATTTTCTAAGCTTATGGATTTTATATTCTGAATTGTCTTACACTTATTTTAAAGCAAGTGAATTAGTTAACAAAGGATGAGAAAGTAGGAATTGGGACTTAATGACCCCAGTGAGTCTGAGCAGCAATTCAGAATAGAGACTTTCTTATTAGTCTCTCAGGAGAATGGAGATCAAGTCTCCTTGCATGGGGTGCATGGCCCCTGGCATTTCTCTTCAACCTGTACTCTAGATTTTCTCTACCATGTCTCCTGTTTTTCACATGTCCCCAAGTGTAGAGGGCCAGGTAATAAGAATCCATTCCAGGTCTTGAATCTCACAGTAACTAGGTTCACTCACTTCCCTTTTCTATGTACAATAGCAAGAGACATACTTATTAATATAATGATAAGAAACCTGGTGACTGAAGCAAAATGCAAACTCAGCTATATAATGGATCAAAGACATACCTTTGAATTTAGGACCAGAAAAGCAGCCAACATGGAGACTAAAGGCATTTGGGAGAAAGGTACTTAAGGATATTGGTATGATAATTTTTCTCTGATGTGTATCTAAACTATCTACATCTCTGTCTAAATAGCCAAGATCTGGGCTTAATCATTTGCATCTCAGTAGATTGTACTTATTAGAAAAGATACAGGAATATCAAAGAGTGTATTTTGTATCAAGTCTATAAGCATTGGAGGTATGTATATTTATCTCTCTGATCAATAAAATTTGAAAAGTATGTAATGAATTCTTTGTGCCTGGCCCCTGCAATAACACACCCTTATTTCACAACTGAAACTGGACTTCAACAGTGGCGCTGCAATAGGGACAGAACTTCAAAGTGGACATAACTTCCATGGAAGGGTGCCCTTTTAGAAGTGTGCCCAGATATATTCAGGTAAGAGAGGAATTAGATAATAAAAAGTGAGGATAAAGTAGTGGGAAAAATGGTGATCACCAATAGGCACTTTATCACTAGAAATACTTTAGCATTAGAAATAGTTTATCAACAGGCTGACATGGGGGAGGATATCAAATATTAGATATAGAATGTAAAATATCAGATATCATATAAGAATATATATAAAATAAAATTTATGATTGATTATTGTCCAGCTGATATCAATTTAGTACATATATTGAATTCGGAATCAGACAAAATTAATCAGATAGCAGGGACTGAGGATAGTATTTCAAAGTATTAATTAGTTAAAGGAAAAGGATTGGGAGCTCTTCCAATTTCTGTATTTTCTATTTGAAATATTTCTCCAACTCTCAGAGACAGTTCCTTTAAATCCCTAAAGGAAATTCTGTTATCAGTACTCTAGATGAAGATAGGAGGGCAGAGACTGCAATGTTTGAATACTGGAAGAGGGGAAGAATTAGCATCTCTTCCCCTTCCCTGGGGTTCCAGTTGGGATCTCTCTCTTAGACATAGACCTGATGAGAAGTTCACCAAAACACTTTAGAGAGCTAAAGAAAGAGAAATGGATATTCCTTTCAAAATACAGTAAGTCTTCCCAGCTCCTGATCTAAATAATCCAATTCAAATTATAAAATCACAAGCCAGTTTTCAGTCAGTTAAGGGAGGCAAGTTAAAAGTCCATTGAAACAAGATGCCTTTTAAAATGCTAATGCTGATTTGAAAAGGCATTAGCTGGGGGAAAATCAAAATACTTTACTTTTACTTTTCAAGCAACTACTTAAAAATCAGGAAAACTTACTATTAAAATTTTTGTTTTCAAATTTTCATAGATGCTTTAATTATGAACATGGGAATATATTCTCTCCCCACTAGAGACTCACTCAAGTCCACTTCATTCTGATATGCTAGGCCTTATTTTAGGATGCAGTTTACAAACACTGCCAAGGTTTAAGGTTATTATGAATTTTTGAGAAAATATGTATTCTTTGCTATGCCATTTTTCACCATGGTATTTTTCTTAAATAAATAGGAGAAAATAGCACAATATTAATAATAACATAAAAAATAGGAAAAGCATAAAAATAAAATTGAAAAATATCTATATAAAAATAAAAAATTCGGGGTGGTGAAGGTTTTGGAGAGTACAGAAAAGGAAGTATTCTGAATGCAGTCTATTACTGATTTTAGACTAAGACTAAAGTGGAAATTGATAGGGATGATTTGGTGAGGGATATCGATTGGCTGAAACTGTATTTGAAATTGGGAACATATGAATTGACAAAATTATTTCAAATTTTATGAGGAGATCCTAATCCAAATTCTAAAAAAATCTTACCAAAGAAGCTAGGATCATTTGCAAGCAATAAAAGGAGCAATAAATTCTTGTTAAAAGCTTTAAAAAGATTTTTGCAATTAACCGGGAGACCTCCCACATATAGTTCATCAGCCATACTCTAAACATCTTTATTAGCTTCTGATAATGATTGGGAAGTTCTATTAACTACGTACTAAGGTCCAATTGATAATATTTTTTAGCTACAGATTTTACAATTCCTGACTAAGTATCAATGGATATTTCCACAATTGACTAACAAAAGTTAGCTTCTTTGTATATGTATTTCACCTACTAATAGAACCTGGATTGTAGGCCTTGCCTCAAATCCCCAGGAAAGGTTTGAGAGGTGGGGTTTGAAAGCTCTAAACTTAAGATGACCCAGCAATACCAACCCCCTTTTGCATATCTAAAAGACCCTTGTCTCTTTTTTCTGTCAAAACCCTCCTTAGCATAAAAATAGCAACAAAAAACTCATTCAGATCTTTGTCTCCTTGCCCTTGTCTTTGAACACTACTACTAAATATATATTTTAATATATCATTTGAATATATATAGCAGGAGTTATATGCAATTATAATTACACTGAATATTGCTCAAGATCTTCTTAATATTTTTCACATAGCAAATTTGCTGTTTTTTGAAACAGCCCCAGTCTTGCACATCCTGTGGGTTAAAAGGGGATATGTGTGTGTGTGTGTGTGTGTGTGTGTGTGTGTGTGTAAAAGAATGCTTGCACAATTGATAACTGGATAAGATGTTTGTTTTTTTTAATTTTTCAAATTTATGGCATTATACAAAGTTGGGACAATCTTGTTCCATGTCATTTTTGTCTGTGTCTATGTCTGTTTCTGCACAGAACATGTGTCATATTTATGGTGTAAGCTAGATTTTTTGCCTGGAAAAAGTCGTAAGGCATCCAGGCAAAAAAAAACTCTATAATATTGTTTGTATGCTGGAAATTTTTTTCTAAAAAGGCCTAACCTTTTTTACTGTGAATTTAAAACCTCTGGTCAAAGGTTGGAAAAATGCACAAAGAAGGGACTTGAAAATAAAATTAAAATAACATCTTACAGATTCTCAAAAGTTTCATGAGCAAAACACCTTAGCAAAGTCTTAAAATTTTGAGAAAATTGATTATGGAATTTGGAAATTAGTAAAAAACAACAATTAGGAAAATAGCAGTTTTTACTAACCTTTCTTTGAATTCTATCTTGTCTGGAGTAAATTTTTAGCATCCCAAGTAGGAGTAAGAGTAGACTCCTAAGGATTGCTGATGATATTGTTCTCACCTGAATCACTATTTTCTAACTTCCCTCATATGCTAAAAGTATAGTAGGGAAAGCTTCAATAGTGGTAGACCAAAAACCTTGTGTAAAATTCCTTTCCAACCCAGCTTGGAGGAATGCGATGGGTGGGGGTCAAACTCCACCATTCTCAGAATTCTGTCTCCAACTACCCCAGATTCATCTGGTTTTGTGCAGCAACTGCTTGAGAAGAATCTGGTACCCCTGGCAGCACCCAGCATGGCAGCGTGGAGTGTGTAAGCCATTCAACCTCTGTTTTTTGGTAAACTTACCATTCTTTACTTCAATTACAGAAATGTATTAGCTATGTAATTCATGGCAAAATAATTTATATCTACCCAGTTTTCTGATTTGTAAAGATAACTAATATTGATTGTTGCTTAACAAAAAACAAATGCTATATGAATGTTAACTGCTATATTGGATAAATTGCTTCATATTTTGATAACTATAGGTTTTTAGATGTAACCAATATACAATGCTAATGTTGAAGTAAAAAAAATTGGGGGGTATGTGTAAATTATACTAAGCAAATTCAATTAGGCCTTACTAGACCTAGGAAGATAATGTATAGAATCTCTTTCTCTTTCCTTCTCTTTCTCCTACCTGAAAAAGGGATGAGAAAGAGAGGAAGAAAATATGCCTAATTCAGTGTAATTTGTTATTTGAGATATGATGGTAAAAGTAGTTCTAAAGGAACTTTAATCAAAGCTCATTAAAAGAAAATATAAATTGCAATCTATTTGCACTAAATTTAGGAAATAGAAAAGCAGTTCACAGCTACTTAAAAACTGTCCAAAAAATCAGCCTGTTTTTGAGTTATCTAGAATAAGACTTCTCAGGGCCCAGACAAAAAAAAAAAAAAAATTACATTTTAACTCTTTCCTGGCTCACCAAGGAAAAATGATTTGTGTAAAATTGGAAAATATTCAAATGGAAATTCAGTTTGTCTGGAATATTTGATTGTTATTTAGGAAATTTCATGAACTAAGGTTACATAAATCTCAAAAATCTGTACATGTACATATATATGAAATGTATATATGTGTGTGTATGTATGTATATGTGTGTATTTACATATCTATATCTATCTATATAGACATATCTATGTGTCTTGTCTTCTCTCTAAACAAAAAGTAAAATTATTTAAGGCAATAAAGAATATCTCTGAGAACTTCTCAGCTCAGCAGTTTGGATCAGAATAGATTTGTCAACTATTAAGAGGTTGAAAAGTTTATTTAACCTTGCTTATCCTGTTTCATATTATTTTGTAAATGTGAATTAGAGAATTTGGTATGTTTCACTGCCACTAGAAAATTAACAGGAAATTACAATAAAAATGATTTGGTTATTCTCAGGAAAAAATAAAAAATTGTTAATGAGGTTATTTGGAGCTATTATCATCATGTTAAACCTAAATCTGATAATTAGTGTATACAGCATAGGTTATAAAAACACTATGAATGGTGGGGTGGGGAAACAAATAGCTCAGCTCCTTCCCTGGTGCTATTGTCCAACCTTTTAATTTTAAGCTTATCAGTTTTCTTAAACTTTTAGGGATAGGTAAGAGCATAAGCCTGAGAGAAGAGCCTGTTTAAGAGGTATAGTAATATATATAACAAAGAATGTATATACAAAAATTCTATAAGTTTGTTTAATGGTCAATCCTTTGCACCAGGATGAGTTTTAACATACAAAACAAGTTAAACAATCTTTTGGATGTATAAGTTTTAGTAAACTTTTAAAAGATAATACATCTAGCCTTAAGCTGCAGTTAGTAGAATTTGATGTTGGAGATGAAACCTCTTGGGACTGCAACTGATATATTGTTTTTGAGTTTTTAATTTGATTACTTGATCATTAAGTCAGTAACCCACCACATGAGAGAACTTTCATAAGCTCCTCAGAGAAATGTGACCTTGAACATATAAGAGTCTGTATTAAGATAAGAGTTGGGAGCTTTTGTTCAAAGTGAGATCCTTCTGACTCAGTTTCCCAGTTCTGTTTCTTTGTTTCCTACTTGATCATTCCTGAGTCTGATAAAGTAAAACTATTATAATTGGATATCTATCTAAACTAAGGAAGTTTTATTTTGTCATATGTGTACTCTCAGGCTGAGGCCTGACGAATCAGTTTTGATGGTTTTATCATATCCTGATCTTTTCATTTTATGACAAATTCTTATGATAAGAGTAAATGGTCAACAGAAATTCAAGTATATAAGATCTTGTTTTCAGTCTGAAAAAAATGCAGTCATTATAATCCTAAATAATGTGGTGAATGAGTATTTGGCTTGGTCATCTATTTGTTTTATATATATATATATTTGGTGAAATAAATTCTTTATGGATTTCCAAAAATGATTGTCCATAAGAACAAACTGTTATTTTATTGTTCATTTGAAACTAAAACTGAAACATCTTTAAAATTGTTATATACTTACCACTACACACCTGTCAGATTGGCTAAAATGACAGGAAAAGATAACGATGAATGTTGGAGGGGATGTGGGAAGGCTGGGACACTGATGCATTGTTGGTGGAGCTGTGAACGGATCCAGCCATTCTGGAGAGCAATTTGGAACTATGCTCAAAAAATTATCAAACTGTGCATACCCTTTGACCCAGCAGTGTTTCTATTGGGCTTATATCCCTAAGAAATCATGAAGGAAAGGGCCCCACATGTGCAAAAATGTTTGTGGCAGCCCTTTTTGTAGTGGCTAGAAACTGGAAGCTGAATGGATGCCTATCAGTTGGAGAATGGCTGAATAAATTATGGTATATGAATGTTATGGAATATTATTGTTCTGTAGGAAACGACCAGCAGGACGATTTCAGAGAGGCCTGGAGAGACTTGCATGAACTGATACTGAGTGAAATGAGCAGAACCAGGAGATCATTATACATGGCAACAACAATATTATATGATGATCAATTCTGATGGACATGGCTCTCTGCAACAATGAAATGTTTCAAACCAGTTCCAATTGTTCACTGAAGAAAGCCATATATACCCAGAGAGAGGGATGTGAAATGTGGACCACAACATAACATTTTCATGCTCTCAATTGATGTTTGCTTGCATTGTGTTTCCTTTATTTGATTTTTCTTTCTTGTAGGTATGATTTTTTCTTGCACAACAATATTAAGTGTGGAAATATGTATACATATATTCGATTTGTCAAGTATTTTAACATAATTAACATGTAGTGGCTATCCTGCCATCTAGGGGAGGGGTGGGGAGTAGGGAGGAAAAAATTGTAACAGAAAGCTTTGTAAGGGTTAATGTTGAAGAATTACCCAGACATATGTTTTGCAAATAAAAATAAAAAAATTGGTATATACTTTATGTCCTGTGACACACATATATTTCATTACCTGAAAAATTGCTGCCCAATCTACACTGATCTCTTTACATCTTTTAGAAGTCCTAGTGGACTTGTCTTTCTATCTCAGATCATCCTAACTTCTATTTGTTAGATTTGTTATTTTGGTCAGTTACAGCGGCATTGACCAACTTCAATCAGCTCCACCTTGCCATCTCCTCCACAAAAAGATGGGACTTTGCAAATGACTCAAATCTACTCCTATTCTCAGCAGGAAGCAATTTCAGAAGATGAGATCATCCCCCCTGCTCCTAGAGGACTTTGAGCCTCATTTGTTTAAAGCGGGGGAACTGGTACTGATTGGTGAATGGATCCCCAAATTATCCAGTCTCTGGTTGGGTCTCCTGTTACAATGTATTTGGGACTTAGAATGGCACAATTTTTCATATCTCAGATATGGGATTCCATGATGTTTTCAAGCCCCTCAGAGTTATATTATACAAGATATTTTAAAATAACTGCAAATATTTCTAACTGAAGATACTGTATGAAGGAATGGCACTAGAATCCAAATCATGAATGTGTTAGAAGGATATATTGTAAAATGTTACAATTGTGTTTTATTCCAGTGTCTTACTTCTATTCAAATGTTTTTCAAATTCACTACCTAGGTTATTATTATGGAACATCCATCCTATGTGATAATGTCTAATAAAATTAATGACAATTAGTACAGGTCAGCAGATGAACAGGTTTGAGACAACATCAAGGAAAATTAGAAAATAGTAGTAAAAGATTTGTGGGATTACTCACTGTTGCAATTCTAACAGATATCTCAACTATTACAACACCTGCTGTTTCAGCTACGGCTCTTACAAAATCTGTTCAGACTGCTCAATTCACAGATAAATTAGTCAAAAATATGTCATAAACTTTTTAGAACACATTAATATAGATAATAGTTAAAACAAGAATTAAATTTAATGAAACAATCATTAATATGGTTAGGAAATCATGTAAACAATCTGGAATCTCGAATACAGCTAACTTTTTAATGGAAACATGACAAGAAGTAGTGTCCATGGAATTGATCTTGACAACAGAACAACCAAATATTCCAGTGGTTAAAAAGATAAATCCTGTAAATAATCTGACTTATACGCTTTTGCATTTTGTTCCTCTTGAATGTTTTATTTTGCTACTGATTGACTTAGCCCCTTGTGCCTTTAATTATGTTCTGCAATCATTCTCAATTATGAGAACTGAAGTCCATAGACTTCATCTTTTAAACAAGAATGGGGAATTGTAGAGGGCCAGGAGGTAAAAATCCATTCCAGGTCTTGAATCTTACAGTAGCTTGGCTCACAAACTTTCCTTTTCTATATACAATAGTGGAGACATACTTATTAATAAATTGATTAGAATCCTGGTGACTGAAGCAAAATGCAAACTCAGCTATGTAATGGATCAAAGACATACCTTTGAACTTAGGACAGGAAAAGCAGCCCATAATGGAGACTAAAGACATTTGGGAGAAGGGTCTTGAGGACATTGGTATGATAATTTTACTCTGATGTGTATCTAAACTATCTACATCTCTGTTGAAATTGCCAAGATCCAGGCGTAATCATTTGCATCTCAGTATATTGCACTTGTTAGAAAAGATACAGGAATATCAAAGAGTATATTTTATATCAAGTCTATAAACAATGGAAGTATATATATTTGTCTTTCTGATCAATAAAATTTGAAGAATTTGTAATGAATTTTCTCTGCCTGGTCCCTGCAATAACAAACCCTTATTTCACTACTGAAGCTGGACTCCAACACCCAAGTCCTACTTGTCCAGCTTCCTTTTATGTGTTGGCCTTCTTCAATAAAATGTATGCTCCTTTAGGACAGGAGATATCTTTCTACTTGTTTTTGTATCTCTGGCACTTAGCACAGTGTCTGGCACCTAATAAGGGCTTAATAAATGCTTGTTGAGTAACTGGCCTCTCATGAACCATGGGCATTTACTTGTGATCACCTAGTACCTAATGTAAGTTAGATCAAGACTTGACAACCTTTGGACAACTAGTTTATAGTTTGTTGGGGAAGATACACTCAGCTTTATTCTGGGGGTGTTAGAAGAATAAATGGGAATGGAGTGACATACTGTATCTGAGGATAAGGATTGTGATAGGAACATGATTAGAGTCAGGACAAAATCCAAAGGAGAAAAGGATATGTGTCTCTGTGAAGGCACAAAAAACTTTTCCCCATATGTTTGAAAATTTTAGAAGCATGCAAAATACCTAGAAGTAATAGAACTATCAAATCCTCTGTGAGTCAGCCATTAAATCTTTAATATTCCTGTGAAGTGACTATTCATTTTTACCCCTTAAATTAAAGTAACTATTTATTTAAAGAGTTTTCATTTCCTTCCCCCTCCCACCAAAACAAAACGAAACAAAACAACAACAACAACAACAAAAAAAAAAAAAAAACCAAAGCAACCACAACTAATAGTCTCAAGGAAAGAATTTCTTTCCAGCATTGTTGATTTGGCTTTAATTTGTATCTTGTATAGTGTATTTGCCTTTTGAAAGCTGTTCTTTTCTATGAATGACTGCATTGGTTATTTTGGAAAGCAATATTTTTGAAAGGCATTGTGACAATTCATTGAAAAACATTCTTATTGAGTTCTTCCTACTGTGTGTTGGATCAAAGATACAAAGACAAAAGTAGAATCCATCCTATCCTCAAAGAGCTTAAATTTCATTAGAGAGTAACATGAACACACACAAAAAATAAAAATATTGTAGATTAAAAGGACACTGGCAACTTAAGAGGATCATAGGCTTCTTTTGGAAGGGGTGCTTCAGCTGAGTTTTGAAGGAAGCTAGAGAAGACTCTTGAGGGTCCCTTGAATAGCAAGGAGATCAAATCAGCCAATATGGAAAGAAATAAATTCAGGCTATTCAGTCAGTAGAAGGTCAAATGAAGCCAAAGCTTAAATACTTGAATACTTTGGCCGCACAATAAGAAGGTGAGACTCATTACAAAAGACTTTGATGTTAGGAAATATTGAAGGCAAAGGGAAATGAGATGGAAAGATAATGTCATGGAAATGTGAATATGAGCTTGGTGGAGACTAGAAGGTCCTACCTTGCTATGATTTATAGGATCACAAAGAGTTGGACACAACATCAAATGAATAGCAAAAAAAAAAAAAAATTTCTAAAAAATTGAGGAGATGAAGCAGTACATTTAAGGCATGGGGGATATAAAGGCACAGAGGCAGGAAATGGACTCTTTTGTACAGGGAACAACAAAGCAGCAAATCTGGCTGGAATGTCCATAAAAAAGAACTTGGTACAAATAACTTGAAAGGTAGGTTGGAGCCAGATTGTGAAGGCCTTTAAAACATTAGATCCTGTTTCAAGCCCTAATGCTACCAACTGATTGATTTTCAGGTTTCTAACCTGTAAAATGAAAATAATATGTTCCTTACCTCCTTCATAGGTTTACTATAAGCCCCAAATGTGATCATAATTTTGAAAGTGTTTTATAGAACCATGAAGCATCTGACAAAGGGAAGGTGGAAGCTAGGTGATGCCATAGTGTTCTGAATACTGGACCCAGGGTTAGGAAGACCAGAGTTCAAATCCAGCCTTAAACACATATTATTTGTTTGACTACGGGCAAATCAATTAACCTCTTTCTGCCTCAGTTTCCTAAACTATAAAGTAAAGATAATTATATTGCCTATCCCCCAGGATTGCTGTGAGAATCAAATGAAATGGGAGGGGGTGGAGCCAAGATGGCGGAGTGAAAACGTGACTCTATGTGTCCTCCTCCGATCTTCTCTCAAATCAACAATAAAATAAGCCTCTGAACTGATCTTCGAGTCAAGTTATCCAGAAATATTTGGACATCGCTTTTGGATATCTCTGAAGAACTTCATATCAGGTTTGTTTAACTCGGACAGAGGAATAAACAATCCACTAGGTGCAGCCTGGAAGTGAGGGTGGGACTCAGCTCAGGGTGGCAGAAACTCCAAACTCCAAACACCTGGAGTTTATCTGAGGCACTCGGGACACTCTGCCCTGACTGGGGACAGGTGTTCTGACAGATTTGCCTTTTTTTAAGGAGTAATGAGGACTTAGTCCTAGCCCCCAACGGCCCAGCACCTTAAGTTAATTCGCCGAATAGCCCCAGGGCAAAGTACTTCAGCCGCCATTTTTCAAGCCTTAAAGAGACATCCACGCTGTCTAAAAAAAATGAAGAAGCAAAAGAGAGCTCTCACCATAGACAGATTCTATCGAGAAAGAAGGGCTGACCCCAGATCCTGAGGTTCCTTTAGACAAAACTCCAGAGGAAGTTATTAAGGAGCATCACTGGTCCCCTTTCTAAAAGGCCTTTCTGGAAGATTGCATAAAGAACCTCAAAAGAAAGCTGGAGGAAAATGGGAAAATAAATTGAAATCAGTGCAAGAAGGATACAATATCTTGCAAGAAGGATATGATGCCCTGCAAAAGAGATGTGAAAAAGACACCAATTTATTGAAAAATAAAATTAGTGAAGTGGAAAAAGAGTGCAATGAACAAAAAAATTCAATTGGCCACTTACAAAAGGAGCTTAAAAAGGTAACTGAAGAAAACAACACTTTAAAAATAAGAATTGAACAAATGCAAGTGAATGACTCAATAAGACTTCAAGAATCAAACAAAAACAAAAAAAATGAAAAATCAGAAGAAAATATGAAATATCTCCTAGGAAAAACAACTGACTTGGAAAATAGATCTAGGAGAGACAATCTAAGGATTATTGGACTTCCTGAAAGCCATGATGAAAAAAAGAATCTAAACACTATCTTCCAGGAAATCCTGAAAGAAAATTGCCCTGAGATTGTAGAATCAGAAGGCAAAATCACCATTGAAAGAATTCACCGATCACCTCCTGAAAGAGACCCCAAAATTAAAACCCCAAGGAATATCATGGCTAAATTTCAGGACTATCGCACCAAGGAAAAGATTCTGCTAGCAGCTAGAAAGAAACAATTCAAATACCGAGGATCAATAATTAGAATCACACACAATTTGTCAGCCTCCACATTGAAGGATCGAAGGGCCTGGAACCAGATATTCTGAAAGGCAAAGGAACTTGGATTACAGCCAAGAATAACCTATCCAGCTAGAATGAGCATTATCATCCAGGGAAGAAGATGGTCATTTAATGATATAGGTGAATTTCACCTATTTCTAATTAAAAGACCAGATCTGAACAAAAAATTCAACCTCCAAACACAGAACTCAAGAGAAGCATAAAAAGGTAAAAAGGAAAGGACTCTTGAGAACTTTATTTCTACTGTGGGGATGCTTAAAGTTTGGGGGTATAATTAACTAGATATTACTTTGATAATATGAAAAAGAAAACTAGAGGAGGAAAGGTTGTCATACTGGGGAAAAGAGGGAAAAAGTAGTAAAATAAGATCTAAAAAAAAGGAGGTAAAAACAAGGTAAAATCTCTTGAAGAGGCAAAGAAAACCTAATATAATTGAAAGAAAGAAGGGAGGGAGATGAGCATTGTGTAAATCTTACTCTCATCAGGTTGGGCTGTAAAAGTGTATATCAGACACTTGATTTCACATAGAAACTTGTCTGTTGCTAGAGGGAAGTGGGAGAGAAAGGAGGAAAAGAAAGGGATAAACTAATAGAAGGGAAAATAGAAGAATCAGGGGAAAAGAGTAAAAAACGGGGGAGGGGATCTAAAGGGTGGTGGATTGTTTGGGGGAGGGAGTCATCAAAAGCAAAGTACTGAGGAGGGGGGAAGGGAGAAATTGGAAAGGAAAGGGAAAAACATAACTTGGGTAAATAAGATGGCAGGAAATAAAGAATTAGTTATTCTAACTGTGAATGTGAATGGGATGAACTCTCCCATAAAGCAGAAGCAGATAGCAGACTGGATTAAAAACCAGAATCCCACAATATGTTGTCTACAAGAAACACATCTAAAACACAGTGACAAAATATAGGATGAAGGTAAAAGGCTGGAGCAGAACCTATTATGCTTCAGGTGAACAAAAAAAAGCAGGGGTAGCAATCCTTATCTCAGATCAAGTAAAAGCCAAGATAGATCTAATCAAAAGAGATAAGGAAGAAAACTATATTTTATTAAAGGGTACCATATATAATGTAGCAATATCAATACTAAATATATATGCACCAAGTGCAATAGCATCCAAATTCCTAGGGGAGAAATTAAGAGAGATGCAAGAAGAAATAGATAGCCAAACTATACTAGTGGGGGATCTCAACCTTGCTCTCTCAGAATTAGATAAATCAAACCAAAAAATAAACAAGAGAGAAACTAGGGAGATAAACCAATTGTTAGAAAAGTTAGGTATGATAGATCTATGGAGAAAATTGAATGGAGACAGTAGGGAGTTTACTTTTTTCTCAGCAGTCCATGGAACTTATACAAAAATGGACCATGTGTTAGGACATAAAAACCTCAAAATCAAATGCAGAAAGGCAGAAATAGTAAATGCATCCTTTTCAGATCATGATGCAATAAAAATCACATGTAATATAAGGCCAGGAGAAAATAGACCAAAAGTTAATTGGAGATTAAATAATCTAACCCTGAAGAATAAATGGGTGAAAGCATATAGGCAAATCATAGATACAATCAATAATTTCATCCAGGAGAATGACAATAATGAGACAACATACCAAAATTTGTGGGATATGGCCAAAGGGGTTATAAGGGGCAATTTTATATCTCTAGATGCTTACTTGCATAAAATAGAGAAAGAAAAGATCAACTTATTGGGCTTATCATTAAAAAAAAAAACTAGAAAAAGAACAAATTAAAAACCCTCAATTAAATACCAAATTGGAAATTCTAAAAATAAAAGGAGAAATTAATAAAATTGAAAATAAGAAAACTATTGAATAATAAATAAAACTAAGAGTTGGTTCTACAAAAAAAACAAACAAAATAAATAAGTCTTTAGTTAATTTGATAAGAAAAAGGAAAGAGGAAAATCAAATTGTTAGCCTCAAGAATAATAAGGGAGAACTTTCCTCCAATGAAGAGGAAATTAGAACAATAATTAGGAGTTACTTTGCCCAACTTTATGCCAGTAAGTTTAATAATCTAAATGAAATGGAGGAATATCTACAAAAATATAGATTGGCCAGGTTAACAGAAGAGAATATAAATTATTTAAATAGCCCATATTAGAAAAAGAAATAGAACAAGCTATTAACCAACACCCTAAGAAAAAATCTCCAGGGCCAGATGGATTTACATGTGAATTCTACCAAACATTCAAAGAACAATTAATTCCAATACTATATAAACTATTTGAGAAAATAGGGACAGAAGGTATACTGCCAAATTCCTTCTATGAGACCAATATGGTGCTGATAGGTAAACCAGGTAGGGTGAAAACAGAGAAAGAAAACTATAGACCAATTTCCCTAATGAATATTGATGCAAAAATTTTAAATAAGTTATTAGCAATGAGATTACAGAAAGTCCTCCCCAGCATTATACACTATGACCAAGTAAGATTTATACCAGGGATGCAGGGCTGGTTCAATATTAGGAAAACTATCAGCATAATTAATTATATGAATAACCAAACTAACAAAAAACATATGATTATCTCAATAGATGCAGAAAAAGCATTTGATAAAATCCAACACCCTTTCCTATTAAAAACACTAGAGAGTATAGGAATAAATGGGCTTTTCCTTAAAATGATCAGTAGCATTTATTTAAAACCATCAGCAAGCATCATATGTAATGGAGACAAACTAAAACCATTCCCAGTAAGATCAGGAGTGAAACAAGGCTGCCCACTGTCACCATTAGTATTTAATATTGTATTAGAAATGTTAGCTTTAGCAATAGGAGAAGAAAAAGAGATAAAAGGAATCAGAGTAGGTAATGAGGAAACCAAATTATCACTCTTTGCAGATGACATGATGGTATACTTAGAGAACCCTAGAGACTCAACTAAAAAACTACTAGAAACAATTCACAACTTTAGCAAAGTTGCAGGATTCAAAATTAATCCACATAAATGATCAGCATTTTTATATATTACCAACAAAATTCAGCAGCAAGAGATACAAAAAGAAATTCCATTCCAAATAACGGATGATAGTATAAAATATTTGGGAATCTATCTGCCAACGAAAAGTCAGAAACTATACGAACTAAACTACCAAACACTTTCCACACAAATAAAATCAGACCTAATCAATTGGAAAAACATTAAGTGCTCATGGGTAGGCAGAGCGAATATAATAAAAATGACAATAGTACCTAAACTAATCGACTTATTTAGTGCCATACCAATCAAACTCCCAAGAAATTATTTTACAGATCTAGAAAAAATAGTAGCAAAGTTCATTTGGAAGAACAAAAGGTTAAGGATTTCAAGGGGATTAATGAAAAAAAAGGCAGATGAAGGTGGCCTTGCTGTACCAAATCTAAAACTATATTATAAAGCAGCGCTCATCAAAACCATTTGGTACTGGCTAAGAAATAGAGCAGTCAATCAGTGGCATAGAATAGGTTATCAGGACAATTTGGGCAATAACTTTAACAATTTAGTGTTTGATAAACCCAAAGACCCCAGCTTTTGAGATAAGTACTCACTATTCGGCAAAAACTGCTGGGAAAATTGGAAACTAGTGTGGAAGAAATTAGGGCTTGACCCACACTTAACACCACATACCAAGATAAGATCTAAATGGGTTCATGATCTAGATATAAAGAGGGACTTTGTAAGCAAGTTAGAAGAACGTAATATAGTTTATCTCTCAGACCTGTGGAGATGGAATAAATTTATGTCCAAAGAAGACCTGCAACTCCTAATTGAACACCAGATGGATAATTTTGACTATATTAAGTTAAAAAGTTTCTGTACAAACAAAACAAATGCAGACAAGATTAGGAGGGAAGCATCAAATTGGGAAATCATCTTTACATTTAATGGTTCTGATAAAGGTCTCATTTCTAAAATATATAGAGAATTGTCTCACATATATAAGAATTCAAGTCACTCTTCAATAGATAAGTGGTCAAGGGATATGAACAGACAATTTTCAGATGATGAAATTAAAACCATCTCTAGTCATATGAAAAGTTGCTCCAAATCACTATTGATCAGAGAAATGCAAATTAAGACAACTCTGAGATACCACTACACACCTGTCAGATTGGCTAAAATGACAGGAAAAGATAACGATGAATGTTGGAGGGGATGTGGGAAAGCTGGGACACTAATACATTGTTGGTGGAACTGTGAATGGATGCAATCATTCTGGAGAGTAATTTGGAGCTATGCTCAAAAAGTTGTCAAACTGTGCATACCCTTTGACCCAGCAGTGTTTCTAATGGGCTTATATCCCAAAGAGATCTTAAGAGGAGGGAAAGGGACCCACATGTGCAAGAATGTTTGTGGCAGCTCTTTTTGTAGTGGCTAGAAACTGGAAACTGAAGGGATGTCCATCAATTGGAGAGTGGCTGAATAAATTATGGTATATGAATGTTATGGAATATTATTGCTCTGTAAGAAACGACCAGCAGGACGATTTCAGAGAGGCCTGGAGAGACTTGCATGAACTGATGCTGAGTGAAACGAGCAGAACCAGGAGATCATTATACACAGCAACAACAATATTAGATGATGATCAATTCTGATGGACATGGCTCTCTGCAGCAAAGAATTGTCTCAAAA
>JAJPUD010001223.1:351982-444089 GCA_023553655.1 Myrmecobius fasciatus | reverse complement strand
CCAGGAGAATGACAATAATGAGACAACATACCAAAATTTGTGGGATATGGCCAAAGGGGTTATAAGGGGCAATTTTATATCTCTAGATGCTTACTTGCATAAAATAGAGAAAGAAAAGATCAACTTATTGGGCTTATCATTAAAAAAAAAAACTAGAAAAAGAACAAATTAAAAACCCTCAATTAAATACCAAATTGGAAATTCTAAAAATAAAAGGAGAAATTAATAAAATTGAAAATAAGAAAACTATTGAATAATAAATAAAACTAAGAGTTGGTTCTACAAAAAAAACAAACAAAATAAATAAGTCTTTAGTTAATTTGATAAGAAAAAGGAAAGAGGAAAATCAAATTGTTAGCCTCAAGAATAATAAGGGAGAACTTTCCTCCAATGAAGAGGAAATTAGAACAATAATTAGGAGTTACTTTGCCCAACTTTATGCCAGTAAGTTTAATAATCTAAATGAAATGGAGGAATATCTACAAAAATATAGATTGGCCAGGTTAACAGAAGAGAATATAAATTATTTAAATAGCCCATATTAGAAAAAGAAATAGAACAAGCTATTAACCAACACCCTAAGAAAAAATCTCCAGGGCCAGATGGATTTACATGTGAATTCTACCAAACATTCAAAGAACAATTAATTCCAATACTATATAAACTATTTGAGAAAATAGGGACAGAAGGTATACTGCCAAATTCCTTCTATGAGACCAATATGGTGCTGATAGGTAAACCAGGTAGGGTGAAAACAGAGAAAGAAAACTATAGACCAATTTCCCTAATGAATATTGATGCAAAAATTTTAAATAAGTTATTAGCAATGAGATTACAGAAAGTCCTCCCCAGCATTATACACTATGACCAAGTAAGATTTATACCAGGGATGCAGGGCTGGTTCAATATTAGGAAAACTATCAGCATAATTAATTATATGAATAACCAAACTAACAAAAAACATATGATTATCTCAATAGATGCAGAAAAAGCATTTGATAAAATCCAACACCCTTTCCTATTAAAAACACTAGAGAGTATAGGAATAAATGGGCTTTTCCTTAAAATGATCAGTAGCATTTATTTAAAACCATCAGCAAGCATCATATGTAATGGAGACAAACTAAAACCATTCCCAGTAAGATCAGGAGTGAAACAAGGCTGCCCACTGTCACCATTAGTATTTAATATTGTATTAGAAATGTTAGCTTTAGCAATAGGAGAAGAAAAAGAGATAAAAGGAATCAGAGTAGGTAATGAGGAAACCAAATTATCACTCTTTGCAGATGACATGATGGTATACTTAGAGAACCCTAGAGACTCAACTAAAAAACTACTAGAAACAATTCACAACTTTAGCAAAGTTGCAGGATTCAAAATTAATCCACATAAATGATCAGCATTTTTATATATTACCAACAAAATTCAGCAGCAAGAGATACAAAAAGAAATTCCATTCCAAATAACGGATGATAGTATAAAATATTTGGGAATCTATCTGCCAACGAAAAGTCAGAAACTATACGAACTAAACTACCAAACACTTTCCACACAAATAAAATCAGACCTAATCAATTGGAAAAACATTAAGTGCTCATGGGTAGGCAGAGCGAATATAATAAAAATGACAATAGTACCTAAACTAATCGACTTATTTAGTGCCATACCAATCAAACTCCCAAGAAATTATTTTACAGATCTAGAAAAAATAGTAGCAAAGTTCATTTGGAAGAACAAAAGGTTAAAGATTTCAAGGGGATTAATGAAAAAAAAGGCAGATGAAGGTGGCCTTGCTGTACCAAATCTAAAACTATATTATAAAGCAGCGCTCATCAAAACCATTTGGTACTGGCTAAGAAATAGAGCAGTCAATCAGTGGCATAGAATAGGTTATCAGGACAATTTGGGCAATAACTTTAACAATTTAGTGTTTGATAAACCCAAAGACCCCAGCTTTTGAGATAAGTACTCACTATTCGGCAAAAACTGCTGGGAAAATTGGAAACTAGTGTGGAAGAAATTAGGGCTTGACCCACACTTAACACCACATACCAAGATAAGATCTAAATGGGTTCATGATCTAGATATAAAGAGGGACTTTGTAAGCAAGTTAGAAGAACGTAATATAGTTTATCTCTCAGACCTGTGGAGATGGAATAAATTTATGTCCAAAGAAGACCTGCAACTCCTAATTGAACACCAGATGGATAATTTTGACTATATTAAGTTAAAAAGTTTCTGTACAAACAAAACAAATGCAGACAAGATTAGGAGGGAAGCATCAAATTGGGAAATCATCTTTACATTTAATGGTTCTGATAAAGGTCTCATTTCTAAAATATATAGAGAATTGTCTCACATATATAAGAATTCAAGTCACTCTTCAATAGATAAGTGGTCAAGGGATATGAACAGACAATTTTCAGATGATGAAATTAAAACCATCTCTAGTCATATGAAAAGTTGCTCCAAATCACTATTGATCAGAGAAATGCAAATTAAGACAACTCTGAGGTATCACTACACACCTGTCAGATTGGCTAAAATGACAGGAAAAGATAACGATGAATGTTGGAGGGGATGTGGGAAAGCTGGGACACTAATACATTGTTGGTGGAACTGTGAATGGATGCAATCATTCTGGAGAGTAATTTGGAGCTATGCTCAAAAAGTTATCAAACTGTGCATACCCTTTGACCCAGCAGTGTTTCTAATGGGCTTATATCCCAAAGAGATCTTAAGAGGAGGGAAAGGGACCCACATGTGCAAGAATGTTTGTGGCAGCTCTTTTTGTAGTGGCTAGAAACTGGAAACTGAAGGGATGTCCATCAATTGGAGAGTGGCTGAATAAATTATGGTATATGAATGTTATGGAATATTATTGCTCTGTAAGAAACGACCAGCAGGACGATTTCAGAGAGGCCTGGAGAGACTTGCATGAACTGATGCTGAGTGAAACGAGCAGAACCAGGAGATCATTATACACAGCAACAACAATATTAGATGATGATCAATTCTGATGGACATGGCTCTCTGCAGCAAAGAATTGTCTCAAAATAGTTCCAGTTGTTCACTGAAGAAAACTATATACACCCAGAGAGAGGGATATGAAATATGCATCACAACATAACATTTTCATGCTCTCTATTGATGTTTGCTTGCATTGTGTTTCCTTTCTCTGATTTTCTTTTTTTTTTTCTTGTAGATAGGATTTTTCTTACACAATTTGTCAAGTATTTCAACATTATTAACATGTAGTGGACTTCCTGCCATCTAGGGGAGGGGAGGGGACTGGGGGTAAAATTTGTAATGGAAAGCTTTGTAAAGATCAATGCTGGGGAACTATCTATACATATGTTATACAAATAAAAAGCTTTAATTTAAAAAAAGAGAATCAAATGAAATAAGATTTATAAAATTCTTCTGGTTACCCTGGCACATAGTCATAAGACTAATAAATGTTTATTATTTTTCTTATCCAATTAGATTGTAACTTCTTTGAGGGTTGCTACTGTATTTTACCTTTTTTTATATCCCAAATGTTCTACATCCTTATTATACTGCCTAGCACATAGTTAGTGCTTAATGTTCATTGACTGATTGATCCTGCTCAGTCTTCAGTACAGACAGATTGTGGGAGGGAAAACTCAGGAAGATTTATCCAATATTTCTGCTTTGCTTAGATTTAAAAAAAAGCCACCACTATCAAATAGACCAAAAAAAGCAGTTAAATAAAATGGGCCAAAGCACCATGAAGATGATGCCTAAGAAAGGCATCCACTTTCATGCCCCTGGGAACCTAATTGTGGTACACTTTTCACCCAATCTCTCTCTCCCCATGTACACCCAAGGGTTACCTGGCCCATAAAATCGATATGTTTCCAGTTGTGTTCAGTAAATCCATAGCCTAGCTGTAGGAGGGCAAGAATGTAGGTCCCAGAGAAGCAGTATTCACTGAGGTACTTATGTTTGATGTCAGGAAATTGTGCTTTAACCTTTGAAGGGAAAAAAAAGGAAATTTTAAACTTTATTTGCCTAAAATCAACATCTTCAAGAGAACTAATTTCCCATTCTAGTGCTGATCAAGGGTAAAGCAGTTGGGATTGCAATCTTCAAATGAAGCCAGGATGAACATTTCCAAGTCCAGTTTTGAGAAGGTCAGAAAACTGAGGTATAGAGGTTGATCTAGTACAAGGTTTCTTAAACTTTTTCCTCATGATCCCTTTTCACCAGAGAAACTTTTATGTGATCCTGGGTATATAGGTATATGAAGTAGGCATATAAATCAAACATTTACTGATGATAAATCATCATTTCATCTCCCCCACATTCAGTTAGACCCCATATGGAGTCATGAACTACAGTTTAAGAAACTGAGATCTCAATCAAGGGTTTTTAATCATTTTTCTACCATGGATCCCTTTGTCAGTCTGTGAAGTTTATGGACTCCTTCCTCAAAATAATGCTTTTAAATGTATAAAATAAATACAAGGACTACAAAGAAAATCAGTTATATTGAAATAAACTTTTTTTCCATCCAAATTCACAAATGATGCTGAAATCTACTCACAGTCCCTCTGATGACTGGGACTCCAAGTTAAAAACTGTTAAATGATGTCTAAAGGTTTCATTCCACTCTAAATATAGTGGTCTTATCTCAGTGAGAAGTGAAACTACTATTTGTTCATGGATACAAGAGTACATACCTTGGGCCTATCTATTCAGGATCCCTCTCTGTGGAGTCTAGTATTATTGCCTCACCTTACTGCATACTAGATTGGGACCAAAGAAAGCATGTATCAATGATGTCAGGCAAAAATTGAGATTTTTTTTTTTTGCTGAGGCATTTGGGGTTAAGTGACTTGCCCAGGGTTACACAGCTAGGGAATGTTAAGTGTCTGAGGCCACATTTGAACTCAAGTCCTCCTGACTTCAGTGCTGGTGCTCTATCCACTGTGCCATCTAGCTGCCTTGAGACAATTTTTTAACCTCTTCCTTCACCATTTTTTTTACCAAAGCTGCTAAAAAGTAGCAAAATAAAATTTGTTGTACTCCTCTTTGATTTCCTTTACCTACTATTATTAAAAAAGAAGGAATTTGTTAGGCATGGAAATGGCCAAAAAAAAGGAACCCATCAAGAGTAAGAAAAACTAAAGGCATAGATAATTAACATGTGTAGAACTGACAGCTGGTTATATTGGATATTTGTGGGCTCTCTCCAGCAGGACAGGAAGCTAGAATTCCCAGCAATGAGAGAATCCTAATCCAGTTCAATGTGATATCAAAGCAGCCAAAACTCAAATTCAATTTTGCCAAATTTTGGCAGCTCTAGTACAAAGTCTAGATGTTTTTCTCTTTTCAAATTTTTTTTTGTTTTTTATTTTATTTTTTAAATTTTTATTTATCTATTTGAAATATTTTTATTTTCAACAAACTTCAGCATCTATGCTTTTTTCCATTTTCCCCAGATAATCTAGTTCTATCTCTAGAGCAGGGGCTCCCAAACTGTAGTACATGCAGCTCATGGGGTACAAGAAGCTTGTTAAATAGATACAAGGGATAGTTGGCAAATAAATTATCCTATTGAAATTATTTTGCTTATTACATATATATGCATGGTAAATCATGAAATTTATTTCTCCTCATTTTGCATAGGGATTATAAGAACCCTTATAATGGAACCCCTGATATAGGGTGAGGCCTTAAGTCTAAATTCCACAGACATCCTTAACCAAAAAGAGGAAAATCATAAACTCTTGAATTCATGGAAGAACAAAAGCCCTATGACTAGCTCTTAGCTGGTTAGCTTCATTTTCAGGGCAATTAAAATAGTCTACTTTTGGTATAATACATAATTTCCCTCAATACCTGCAACAGTTGCTTTGGCCCTTATGGATGTGGTCTCCTTTGTAATCTCTCAGAGGTAGGTTCCAGGTGTCTCTTTCTTAACATGAACTATAAGATCAGCCTATGAGTGATATAAGTATCTAGATCAGCTAGTTCTTGAAGTATTGGGGGACATGGAAAAAGGGGAAGGAATGCTGATTTTAGTTCCAGCTTTCTTATATTTTTAAGTAAAGTTTGAGTGTTTTTAAAAGTGTAAAAATCAGCAACTGTTTGGCTATAGTTTGGACTAAAGGATGTCAAAGGTCCCTTTTAGCTCTAATATTCTTGTGACAGTGAAATGGTTACCTAATTGCTTAACTCATCTATAAAATCATTATTATTAGCTGTAAAACCCTGGATAAGTCACTTAACCTGCCTCAGTTTCCTCATCTGTAAAATGAAAATAAAGATGTCTGTACCATCTCATGGGGTTGTTGTGAAGATCAAATGACCTGATTATGTATAAAGTGCTTTTCAAACATGATACAGAAATATCTCACTTACCTGATTCCAGGGTTGGGAGCAGAAGGTTTGCAGTTTGGTAATCACCTTTTCCAGAGAGGAATCCGTCAAGTTCAAGAAGTCCATCACAAAGTAAAAAGCAGAAAAGGCCTGAGAGAGAGAGAGAGAGGATTAACATAGTCTAACATGCCCAGCAAAGAAGAAAATTCTCACGCCTAGGAGGCTCGGATACAATGAATGCCCAATCTAAAATTGAGAAGGTCACAGGGCACCAAGTCTTATTTCCTGTCTTCCTGAAAAGAGCAGTGTCTCCCTAAGACAAAAAAAATGAAGACTTAGTGAATAGGATTAAAAAAAAATGTCCTACTGGCAAGAAATCCTACTTTATTTAGTGAGCAGAAAGCTACAAGCCTCCTAAGACTCCAGAATCTAAGAGGAAAAATATAATGAAATGACCCTTTCTTTGTTACTATATGTGGTAATTACTGAGTATAATACATATACATATCTATCTATCTACATGAAATTTTTAAATTGTCAGAGACCTTGAGTAGGATAAAGAATGAGTTGGAAATCAGCACCTGGGCAACTTGTATTGAATGAATATTTGATTTAATTTAGTTCAATGAATACTGATCTTCTACTATGTACATGGCACTGTGTTCATGCCTTGACATGCAAAGACTAGATAAAAAAAATGAGTTCCCATTCTCAAATAGCTTACATTGATTGGAGGATATTACTTAAGTAAATACAAAATAATTTTAAGAGAGAAAAAGTAAAAATAATTGGGGGCCAGGGTGGGGAGAATAAGGAAAAGTCTTCTTCAGCAGTTGTTCCTAAACTGTGCTTTGAAGGAATACATTGTTCCCTATTGTATGCAGAGCTCTATTTTAGATCCTTGGTCAAAAGTACAAAGTTTAGCTAAAAGAGAGCCAGCAAGAGGGGCTAAGACAATTATATGATGTTTAATTGGACCCTAATAAGTTGTCTTGTTCAGCAACTACTATTACTGTAATTGCTATTATTACTGCTATCGAGTAAAAAAGAAATTCACAAGTGGTACTGAATCTTGAGTAGCTACAAGTGCTTTACTGCCTTTGGTAGAGGTATACTGCATAGAGAGCTGAAGCTGGAGTCAAGAGATCCTGAAATGAAATCCAGCCTCAGTCACTTAGTAGCTTGATGATCCTGGGCAAGTCACTTAACTGCTATCTACCACCATTTCCTCTTTTGTAATAATAATAGTAGTACCTAGCTCCTATAGTTGTTGTGAGGTTAAAAAAATAACATTTGTGAAATGATTTATAAGCATTAAAGTGCTATATAAATGTTAGGTATTACTATTAGTAGTTTCTTTAAACATGGTAAAAAAAAAAAGACCCCCAAATAGGGAAAAAGTTGCCTGCTTTAATCAAAAACTATGAATTAAGGTATCTCCAATTGGGCCACAGAACCATGGAAACCTTGAAATGTTTTGACAGAAGTTACACAGGCAAGTCTAGGATTTCTGAAGGAATCCTCTAAGATAAAGGAGATTCGGGGAGATTTCAGAACAAAATAGAAATAATTAAACCAATGGCCATATTAAAGGATTACAAAGGAATATTTTTGACACAGGCATAATTTCATTTAATATTTCAAAGGAGAAGCCAAAATTCTCATCAAACTCCTATTCAAATTGCTCAAAGTACAATTTAAGAAAGTGTCCTAGAAGCAAATGAAAATGCCTTCCTAAAGGCATCCATAATCCCAATATGATTCTTGACAATTAATTGCCAACCTGAAGATTATAACCCGTTGTGAAAATATGTTGGAAATTAAATATAATGACAAATTCAAACAGAAGACTGGAGATCTTCATGGAGTCTGGAGGAGAAAAAAAAAAGAGGTGGGAAGTAAGTAATACAATATTATTTTCTTCATTCTACAGATTTTATCAAGTAAGATTAGGACTTGCCCTGGATCATCAATCAGTGACAGAGACAGGATTGGAAGTCAAATCTTTACTAACTCTATATCCAACATTTTCCACTAATCCATAACATTTTTCCTTCCAAGCTTTCACACTTGTGATTCCTTACTGACCAAGAAATATTCTTAGTGAAACCCACATGTGTTTCCCTGCCAGCAAGAAAATCAGCTTAACTGCTGACAGGTCTACCTGCGTATTGGGCATATTTCCTTCTATGACTTAAATTGGCTTTCTGGTACTAATAAGGCTTGAATAAGTTTAAGTAATATAAACAACTCTTCTCAGAGCCTGATCAATCTTGGATAAAATATGGTTGCCAGGTTTCTGGAGTTCAGAGAACAAACACAGAATTTGGGGGTCATCCCAATCTGCCTAAAAAGAATTATTTTGTGATCCTAAAAAGATTCCAGTTCAAAATAATACCTATTCCACCAAGTCACTGAAATCTAAAATTTAGATCTATAGATTCAGAATCATATTCCTTGAGATATGGTAGATACATTTACTGATCTATATAGATATCTCCCATTCACCCATTCTGAGGTTTATGGGTGGCTTCCCTCTCTTCCCTCCCTCCCTCCTTTCTTTTCCTTCTCCACTCATGCCTTAGTTTTCTAGAAATAGCTTCTAGTTTCTCACTCTGCTATTTTGAAACCATGCCTAAATCCAGAATCCCCCAAACAGGATGAAATACCTAATTTCTTTCTTCCTACTCTAGAAGCCTGCATAAATGTTCCCTCTGGGTTTATTCTTTAGAAATCTGCCTTGTTTCAAATTCCATAGTCTAAGCAATGGTGGTTTTCCCAATTTCCTTAGGGAACACTTTTCATCATTCTAATAAATCCCTTTAAGAAGTTTTTTTGAATTAGATTTTTGATTTGTTCCGTCCCACAATGTTCTAGTGAAAAAAAAATGTTCTGGTCAATTCAGCTTTCCTAGTTGTGTTGTTAACATAGTATTCACAGATGTCATTAAAATAATTTTAAAATTATCTCATTATCTCATCCCTGCAGATGCACAATTATTTATTCCTTCCCTCCTTGAGATGTTTTTAATTTGCCTATAAAGTAGGATTCAGTCCAGGAGCCAGAGAGAACAATTTAATCAAAATGACAGGAACAGTGACAGCCTTTGAGACTCTATTTACATCTGGAGAATGAGGTCATGAGTCCCAAATACAATTGTGGCAATTTTTTTTTTTTTAAAATCTGGGATTGTAAAATCACATGTGGTTGAGAAATCTTAGGCTAGTGGGGCCTGAAATAATTTGAAAGTAATTGGACTTCAGAGATGCTAATGATTATGCTAATGTTGGTACCAAAATGCAAGGAAAAGATACTTCTAGAAGGAAGGAGAATGGGATGAGAAAATGGAACCTAGGCTAATGATTTTGGAATAGTGGGTAGGAAGAGGAGAGTTGTGAAGAAAATTATAGCTATCTTTTTTTTTTTTTTTTTTGCTTTTTGCTAAGGCAATTGGGGTTAAGTGACTTGCCCAGGGTCACACAGCTAGGGAATGTTAAATGTCTGAGACTAGATTTGAACTCAGGTCCTCCTGACTTCAGGGCTGGTGCTCTATCCACTGCACCACCTAGCTGCCCCAATTATAGTTATCTTGAGAAATTTTGGGGGTAGGGAACGAAGATGCTTTTAGAGCTAGAGTGGTTTAAGGGGCTTTATTCTCAGGAAAAAAATAGGGCCTGATTCAAGGTAATAGGCAGAATCACTGGGGGCTGCAAGATGGTGTTTGAATGACTAGAAGATGAGAAATTTAACCCTGGATCTGAGCACTAACTTGAGGTCTAGCTTTTACAATGACCTGAGACAAATGAACCTGACATTGGACCTGGGGAGAAACCAAGCACAAGAAATGGAAAACATCTCTGGAATCCTGATCCATGTGAACCTGTGTCAAGCCAAGTAGAGTAATGTGAGACTAACTTTGTACTTTTTTATTTGATACACAAAGTGCACCCTAAGGTACTATCATAGTATGGTTTAAAAAAAAAAAAAAGGCGTATTCCAACTAGTTGATTGGAGGATTTTTTTTTTTTTGCTTGAAAATGTCACTACAGAAAAATGGGGAAAGAGCATGAAACCTTGGATGGGAGACCCTAAAGAGACTGCAAAACAAGTGAGGGACTCTACTGTTTCTGGGATTTATTTTGTCATTGTAATATTCCATTTGAAAGTTGGGCAGAAGTACTTCCTTTCTCCTCTTCCTTTAGGATAATTTAATAAAGCTCCTATCAGCAAAAAATGATAATACTAAAGAAAAAAAGGTGGCATGGGAGAATAATGCCAATCCTTTCTTCTCAGAATTTTTTTAACTTTATTCATACACCTTTAATTTCCTCTCCTGACAAGTGATTTCTTCCCTTCCTGTTCCCCACCTTTTTAGCTCCCCTTTATGTATCATCTTCCTCCTTTACAATTCAAGGTCCTACTTGCATGAACTGATGCTGAGTGAAACAAGCAGAACCAGGAGATCATCATACACAGCAACAACAGTATTACATGATGATCAATTCTGATGGACATGGCTCTCTGCAACAAAGAATTGTCTCAAACCAGTTCCAATTGTTCACTGAAGAAAACCATATACACCCAGAGAGAGGGAAATGAAATATGGACCACAACGTAACATTTTCATGATCTCTATTGACATTTGCTTGCATTGTGTTGCCTTTTTCTGATTCTTTTTTTTTTCTTGTAAATAGGATTTTTCTTGCATAACTTCTCAAGCATTTCAACATTATTAACATGTAGTGGACTTCCTGCCATCTAGGGGAGGGGAGGGGACTGGGGGTAAAATTTGTAATGGAAAGCTTTGTAAAGATCAATGTTGGGGAACTACCCATACATATGTTATACAAATAAAAAGCTTTAATAAAAAAAATAGAATACAAGGTCCTAGAATGTAAGGAATGTCTTTATGCTCATATTTATGTTTTTATCATTTATCATTTAGTCTAGCACTTTTTTAAAAATGCTGATTTCTTCCCTGGCTGCAGTTTCTTGGATAAGTAAGAAGGGGTATGAACTCAAGGGTTGCTGCTTTCTTTCTCCTTTGATGTTATCCCATCAAAACTACTGCAGCAGCCAGTCCTGGCTTCCTACTACCACTAAGAATGATCAGGAAACATGGCTATCACCAAGTTTGTATGTCAATCAACTGCTTATCCTTGATAAGGAAGAGACTTTTAGTCTAAAGGGCTACAAATCTGTGAAATGAGTTACTAATTATATTAGGAAATCAGCCTTAACCCAGACCATGACCAAATCTGCCCATGATTGAATTGAAAGAAAGTCTTAGGACTTTCAAAGTCTGTGATCGCCCAAGTATCTCCCCTTAGAAAAAAGCATTTGGTCATGGCATTCATTTCTGCCTCCTTAAAAACCAAGATCTGGAATGGCAAATCATTTCCACTACTTACCCCAAAATTTCCTTGTAAGCTTGGTAGGAAAACCCCATTGAAAGAACACTTTGAGTAAGGACAATAGGTGGTGTTGAAGATCTTGTGAATGCTCTGCAGACACATACTATAGTTTCCAGTACCCTGTATTTGAAGTTTCTGAAATGGAAATGATTTCTCATCCTTTGTGATGCAGGGTGTGTTGAAGAACTCACTTATGTTCACATCCTTTTCATAGCCAGGGTGGAAGCATGGATCCCTTAGGAGTCCATTCTTTGCATCCTACATGAGAAAATACGGAAATCCATGACCTACAAGGCCATGGGAAGGGAAAAAGCCAGAACGTGATCTCACAACACACGTTAGGTTTATTTTTGTAGAATCAGGACTTAGGACTGCTATTAATGCCCTCCCTGTTCCTTATACTCAGACTAAACAGAATTGGCATAATACATTCATTTATTGATATAATATTGATATAACATATATCTGGATAATACATTTATTTATCTATTCAAACATAATGTTGTTGATGTGAACACTGTAATGCTTCTAAGATCCAAAGATAAGAGTTTCTGCCTTAAAGGATTTTATAATCGAGTAGGGGAGGCACACATAATCAGAATACAAAAATGGAACATAAACATATAAGAATGCTAACCAGTTCTAGTCTTTTTTGTTTTTGTTTTCTGTGGTAATAAGAAAACGAAAGGATAAAAGCACAGCATAGGAAAACTAGTCAAAGTGTTGGGAAGACCTATTAAAAAACATAAAGTGGTTTTTAAGCCCTAGGAAAAATTCTTAGAGCCATGAGCAGCTGTGACTATGGAGTCAATTAATCACTGGACTTCTCCATCCACACCAGTGAAATCACAGAACTAGCACAATACCAGAAACTAGCAATAAGGTTTGTGTCCATCAAATGGGAATGGCTAACAAATTACAATGTATGAATGTAACAAAATATTATTGTGCTATATTAAATAATGACTATGAAGAACTCTTACTAGATAGAGCATTGAGCCTGGAATCAGGAAGACCTGAATTCAAACCCTATCTCAGCACTTACTATTTGGGCAAGTCATTTAACCTCTGTGGGCCTTAAAAACAAACCACTCTACCTTTGCCAAGAAAACCCCATGGACAGTATTAGTGTGCTATGGTCCATGGGGTCATGAAAAGAATAGGACATGACTGAGTGACTAATAATAATGAATTCAGAGAAACTTGGGAAGAATATGAACTGATGAAGAGCAAAGAAAGCAGAACCAAGGGAATAATACACACAACAATAACTATAATAATGTAAAAACAAAAACCCAATCCCAAAGACACCAGTGACAGATCAATGCATTAACTAAGAGTTACTTCAAGGGCTAATGCTGAAGCATATTTGTCTTGGGAGAGATGGTCTACTATAGGTGTGGAACGAGGCATGTGCTATTATCCCTTATTAATATGTCAGTTTGTTCTCCTTTGTCATAAGAGGGAGTTTTATTTGAGTTGTAAGGAGCCTTAAAAGCCATCAAGTCCAACAGGGATGGTGCTCAAAAAGGTTGGTAAATTGATTGCTGTTTTTTTTTTAGAACAATAATAAGACATTGTTGAAAATTAGAGCATAAGAGAGATACCAAAAAAAGGCATAGGAGTTGTGTCAAAGACAAGGAGACAATTTCTCTTGGAAGTTGTATAATAATGATCTGGAGTTTGTCATAAATGCTAAATACATAATTGGGCTATCTAGACAACCAGATCAGAATGACCCAGTAATACTTTGGGCCCAATACAAGCTTGACCTAAATGACTTTAAGAGCCAAAGTTTCAGTTAAAAGTCCCAAACTTTTGCCCCATTGTATAAGGGAAAGAATCTGACTTTTAGAATCTGAACACCTGGGATTAAAACCCAGCTGTACTCTTTGCTACCTTTTGCTATTGTAATCATTTCAGTTGTGCCTGATTCTTCATGACCCCATTTGTGATTTTCTTGACAAAGATACTGGAGTGGTTTGCCATTTCTTTTTCCAGTTCATTTTACAGATAAGGAAATCGAGACAAACAGGATGAAGTGACTCATACAGCCTCTAAGTGTCTGAGGCCACATTTTAACTCAGCACTCTATCAACTGAGCTACCTAACTGCCTCCTTATGTTACCCTATGTTACCTTAGCAAGGTCACCCTAACATCCTCATACCTTCACTCCCTGATCTGTAGGACTTAGCGGCTTTTAAGGTCATTTACACAACCCCAAAACGATCATCCTATGATGCTAAAGCTTGGGGGAACCAGAATTCATTTGATGGAAGTAAATACAGCTATGAAAGTAAATATGAAGAACCAGGTCAGGGTCTGGAAACGAGAGGCTAAGGAGAGGGATGTAGGAACCAGAATTTCTTTGTTGAGAAAAGGGGAGAGAGATGATTGGGAGCCAGCTGAGCAGCACTGGCTTGTTGTGCCTTTAAAACAGAAAGCATTTGGATATGGAATTTTAAAGGTTAATTGGGATGCTCAAACTGTGGCTTTGACTACTAAAATATTTCTCATTAACAGGCTTTTTTTTAAAACAATCTTCCTTCTGCTATATGAATGAAATGAAGATTTAAAAAAAGATGACAAAACTTATACCAATTCTTCCTTCTTAATTGCCATTGACCCATAGCAGGTAAAAGCCACAATTACTCTCCTCAGAACTCATCTCCTCTTGCCAAGCCATTTTCATTGATAGTCCTATAGGAGTAAGAAGTAGTCTCCTGCATAATGGTTTGAAAATTTGTTTCTTGCCTAAGGGTTTGAAGATTTTGGCTGGAGATATTTTGTGAAAGGTAGGACGTTAAATTTGAAGTGGACAGTCCTCAGTTTGAATGCTGGCTTGGCCATTTACTTTCGTTACGTCCACAGGGAAATCACTTCACATTGTTATTGTTCAGTCGTTCAGTGGTGATCTACTCTTTGGGACCCCATGCATCAAACCACTGGGGTGATTTGTCATTTCCTACTCCAGCTTATTTTACAGATGAGGAAACTGAGGCAAAACAGGCTTAAGTGACTTGCCCAGGATCACACAGCTAGGAAGACCAGATTTGAACTCACATTTGAATTCGGGTCTTCCCGACTCCAGGTCCAGTGCTCTACCCATTGAGCCACCAAACTGCCTCCTACTTCACATTATTGGGCTTTATTTTCCTCAATTGTAAAATGAGGAGGATAGAGTGAATAATTCCATGGTCCCTTTCTAGCTCTAAATCTTTGATGTGCTAAAGAAATGCACTGGATGTGGGAGGTATAAAAGGAGAGAATACTGGGAATAAACAAGTGTCGAATTAAGGTCCACCAAATTTCGTCAGATAATCTGCCAAAAAGTGTGTCTTTGGGGGCAGAGGGGGGGTACTGCTGAGCCCCACTTCAGTCATAATAATGTGAGAGGCAGAGAAAACAGGATGTGAGGTCATGCTTGCAGATGTGGGGGAGGCAGGGTCTGGAATCAGTTAGACTTGCCTGAATGTTGCTGACCAGTTTTAGCCGGAGAGCTTGATCCTTCCCATAACACAGGAAGCTGTGTGTATACACATCATAGTTTTTGCCATAGAGACGGAAATGCAAGGAGTTGTCTTGGGATTCAATCTTCTCTTCGAGGGGCACAAAAGTTATTTGCGTGGAGGCTCCTCCAAGGTCCAAGGCTCCAGAGGTTTCCTGGGGCCCTTCTCTTACGGGTAGAATTCTGAGCCAGCTGCTCGTCTAAAAGAGACAAAGCTTATGATGCTATTGTAGGCAGGAGTGGATGTCTCTGCACCTACCACTGTGCCCTGGGACATACCCCTTCCTAGACCCAAGTACAGATAGAAAAGGAACAGGGGCCAAGGGGCAAGGCTGGGGAAGAGAGATGGCATCCATGCCAAAATAAATGGACAGAGAAGAGGGCATCTGGGTAAACATTTGGGACTGAAGTCCAGAGATTTTCTACTCCACAGAATTCTCCCACTAGATCAGTATTACATGGATCCATGGTTTCTTTAATGGGGGTTCTCCCTTCACGGAAACAGATCGCAACTTTTCTGTGCCTCAGGAGAAGGTCTTGGAGAGATGTTACGGAGGTTCCATAACTCCAAAAACTTCATCCTTTCTTGGTGATAACTGAACTGACTACGCTGATTCTCAGAGTCCTTTGCCAAGCCCCTACATGAAGTCTTTGCACTTCACTGAGCACCCCAAGTCCCTGATACACCCCTGGGAGGCGACAGAAGATCACTGTGGTAAAGGCTAACGTGATATGAATCACTCAGACAGTAATAGGCAAATCTCTCCAGTTCCCTATTCACGCTCTAGTTCTTTGAGAAATATTTCACCTTGAAATTTCAGACCCATAGTTAGATAACTCTCTATCAATGAACATTTATTTAGTATTTATTGTGTGCGGGCATCAGATAGGGGCCCAGGATGCCAGTATAATCACACATTCTTAGCCACTTGTGATACTGGCAGATATACTTCTCTGGACACAAACTGTGCTGGCTTCCAGGCAGCCACTCCCACACATCCTAGAGGATCGATATTACCTGGTTGAATTTGCCTAACAAGTAGTTAATGGTAATCCAGCCATAGGCACCTTCTTCCTGGCCAGTGATGATCCTGGCCCCTTGGAAATCAAAAGGGTAAGAAGTGAGGCTCTGTTTCACAAATTTTAGGACTTTCTCCGCCAGGTCACTGCTCTCCATCCTGAATGCCCAGGACAAAAAACAGTTCTGTTAGCTACCAATCTTGGGATCCCAACCTCCCTGGAATACCCAATACAAATTAAAACCAGGAAATGAGATTCCTAGACCTGGGAGGAGATAATGATAATTAACTAGGGACTCCTACTTTTGGACAACCTCAGTCTGCCTTGGAAAGGTGTGCTGTCACTTCAAATGACACCTCTTTGAAAAGGTTCTTCCTGATTGCCTCAATTGCCAGGCAGTTGAAAAGCATCTGTTGCACACTTGTTGCTAAATAACAGTGACATTATTTTGGTTTTCTTTGCCAATCAATCAGTAAGAGCTTGTTAGTGCCCATTACCATTTATTTTGTATTGATTTGTACATTAACATGTACTAATGGTCCTGATCTGTATCTTGATACTGGACTCAGCTCAGTAAGAGCTTCAAGCACAGCTCTGCCTCACTTGAGCTGCCTCAATTCACGTGCAAGTCAAAACATCACTTTACTGATATGATTGATCCTTCTTGAGAACATAGGGCAAACAACAACTTTATAGAATATAAGTCCCTTGAGGGCTTGTCTCACTTTTTAAATTGTACTCCCAGAATCTAGCATAGTACCTAATGCATAATAAGTGATTAATAAATGGTGGTTTGTTGGTTTATTTTATTGATTAAGGTGACTTCCAGGATGGTGAAGAGCCTTGAATTCATGTCATATGAGAAATGATCAAAAGAACTAAGGGTGGCTAATTTGGAAAGAAGATTTAGGGGGCACGTGATAGCTGATTTCCAGAATCTGAAAGGCTTTCATATGGAAGAGGGATCAAATTTGTGTTTTATCCTTGAGGACAGACTTAGGTGGAAATTTCAGAAGATCAAATTTTAGCTGGATTTAAAAAATACTTTTAACAATGAAAGCTGTCCAAAAAAAAAAAAGAAAAAAGGGGGGGAATCTGACTCAGGAGCCTCTCATCAAAGACTAGAAGACCACTCATTGGCAGTACTATATGTTGTACCAATTTGTCCGGAAGAAGAAGAACCAGCTGGGTCAAGGCATACAAAATGTATTTTCAAAACAATTTTGTGATTCCTGATGTGACAAGACCCCAAGAAGTAATTAAATCAAATTTAGTTGAGAGGGAAAATTAGTTATCTTATCAATCAACAATCACCTATGCCAGGTATTAGGGACATATACACAAATTGAGTCAGTCCTTGTTCTCAAGAAGTTTACATTCTTCGGGAATATTACAACATGTTCACAGATATAATAAATATAGAATATTCACAAAATAAGTTAAAAGTGATTTTTTTGAGCAAGAAAACACTATTCAAGGGGGAATTTTAAAAAGGCTAGTTATATATAGCTCTGCTTATTGGGGACATGATAGAGGATATTCTCAATTGAGTACAGATTAGACTAGATAAGTCTCTGAGCTCACTTTGAGCTTTGAGGGCCACTGATTCTGTCCAATAAACCTTGATTGAAATTCTTCTTCCTGCTCTTGGATTTTTACAAGATGGAAGATTCAATTACTACTATAGGAACATCATCTTGAACCCTAAAACCTAACTATATCAAAGGTTCCTAGATGCTACTATACCTGAGCAACCTCATGCCAGCTGTGGCTCCAAGATAAACAGGGGTCTGTTGGTGCTTCTCCTTAGGAATCACTTGCTTAGCTTTATCCATGCATTGGTTTATGTAAATGCTTACATTTTCCACATTGTGGGCATACCCTGAGATTCCAGGACCTGGAAATATCAAGCACACCATAATTGAAAGATTCTGATACATTTAAAGGGTTCATGGATTGCATTGTGAGATACCAAGGGAGTAAAGCTGGGGTTGTACCCCTAGACCTCTCAGAGATTTGGTTTTGTCTGAAAACCTCTGGGTCCCTATAGCCACTCTTTAAAGTTAAGACTAGAATCCAGTTCTTCAGATTAATTTAAGCAATATTTTTACTACATTATAATACCTTTCCAGAAACATTTGTTCTCCAGCTTTGGATCAAATTAAACTCTTCTTAACTTTTCCCCCACCCTTTTGCAAAAGTGAAGCATCCAAGGGTTTGAGTTATTTTAAGAGAGTTTAATATTTTGAATTGTTTTGTTAATTGTTTTATTTATTTCTTCCTTTTTTTCCTTTTAAAAGTATTCTTTGTTATAAGGAGTGGCTCTCTAGAAGGGCAAAGGGAGAAATATAGAGAAAAATTCACACAATATAAAAACAATAGGTACAAATAGTATTTTATTTTTAAAGATTTTAGAGGATTCTTGAACATGAAATCAACTTTTTGGAGTCCCACATATGCTATAAACTCCTTCTGAAGGAAGTAGCACGTCAGCTGAAGCTTGAAAGAAAATAAGGGTTTCAAGAGGCCTTAATGGGGAGAAAAATTTCAAGCATGGAACAATGCCAAGGCATACAGGTGGGAAGTGGAATGCTCATAAATGTAAAAATATTATTATAATCCATGTTCATAAATATAAGGCTAGGTGGGTCTGAGATGTCTTGCCCTTACTGCACCGTAGAGGGTCTTGGTCTGTGGCCCATGACCTTAGGGTGTTGGTCCAAACACTTCAGAAAGCATGGAAAAAAGAATGGAGAATGGGGCAAACTTAAAGTAATGAGAGCTACAGTAATCAATTAATCAATAAACACTTATTAAGTATCTACATGTGCCAGATATGAAATTAAAGGAATGTTGTCCCAAACCTGCATTTTACAGAAAAAGAAACAGAGGCCCAGGAAACTAAAATTGTTCAGAATCAACCATGAGTTGATTTCAGAAACAGGATTAGAACCCAGATTTTAAAACTTTCATTATAGTGCCTTTTTCCTACACCAGGCTATAGAAGCTCCGCAAGTCTTAATCTCTAGAAATCACCCTATAAATACTCAACAGTCTCCAAGTTGATAAAATATTAGCCAATCAGCATCACCCCAAGAAAATATTCAATCAACAGGGTTGCTTTTTGATTAATTTTTTAAAAATTTGCTAAAAACAACCATCAGCAAAAACAAATTGATATACATCATAAATAAGATCTTATATTAGAACCCTTAGCATTTAAAAAAGCAGAAGCAAATGAATTAACAAGCAACCATAACCAAGAAATATCTTTCTCTTTGTGTATTCCAAGCTTATAAGTTCTGTGACCTTTGGTTCTGTTTTGCACCCACACACACAAATATACATACAAAAGTATATATATGTAGATATGCATATATGTATGTATATCTACATGTATATGTATATACATATATGTATATATATATATTAATTTTGAGCTTGAGGATGATTTCAGAGAGGCTGGAGAGACTTATATGAACTGATGCTAAGTGAAATGAATAGAACCAGGAGAACATTATACACGGCAACAACAAGAATATATGAGGATCAGTTCTGATGGACATGGCTCTCTTCAACAATGAGATGATTCAGGCCAGTTCCAATAAATAGACTTGTAATGGAGAGAACCACCCACAGAGAGGACTGTGGGAACTGAAGATGGATCATAACATAGTATTTTCACTCTTTTTGTTGTGATTTGCTTGAATTTTATTTTCTTTCTCATTTTTTTAACTTTTTGATCTGATTTTTCTTGTGCAGCAAGATAATTGTATAAATATGTAATCCTATATTGGATTTAACATATATTTTTACTGTGTTTAAAATATATTATATTACATGCCATCTAGCACAGCCTTCTAGATAGGGGAAAGAAGGGAAAATGGGAACACAAGGTTTTTCAAGGGTCAGTGTTGAAAAATTTTCCTTGCATGTGTTTTGAAAATAAAAACCTTCAAAAAAGAAATTTGAGCTTGAATCTCCCTAATTTGCCCAAAGTAGAAGACAAACAGCTACTCATACTCATCCTAGTTCTCATTTATACCGAATCTTTAACCTCTATGTTTCCAACCTGGATGGGTTAGCCTAGCTTTAGGAAGTGTAGCAGCCCTCTACTCTTGGGGGAATCACCATATTAGTGTCTTAGTGTAGATTCACAATCTGCTTTAGCACTTCTGAAACTCAGAACTCCTTAACTCAGAGATCCGTCAATCAATCTGTCTCCCCAGCAATTAGCAATGCACACACTATCATGCCAGCTATATATGTATGTATTTATAAAGATTTATAGTTTATATGTACATGTATACTTATACAGATAGAATGTAGATGAATAGTCAGACACAGATAGACGATAGTTGTAGTTAATGTGGAACCAGTTCTAGTGCTGACTTCACTTTGTAGTTCTTCATAAAGATCTTTCTATATTTCCTAATATGTTTCATGTTTATTATTTTTCTATCATTACAATAATCTATTAATTACATCAGAATAGCATAACTTTTTCAGATATCTGCCAATCATTGAACATAATGGCAGTTTCTCTTATTTTTTTTTTTTGTTTCTCATGTTTTGTTATTAGAAGTGGAACAAGGCATATTTAGGTACACAGATGGGTACCACAGAGTAGTGGAAAAAACAATGAATCTGTACTCAAATGACCTGGGTTCAAATCTCAGCTCTATTTTTTGCTGCCACTTTGTATTGGGTGAATAACTTGCTTCTAGACTTCAGTTTCCTCATCTGTACAGTGAGGGAATTAGACAAGGTAACCTTTAAGATCACATTCAGTTCTAAGTCTGTAATCCTATGAAGTCTTAGCAATGGAATCATTGGGGCAAAAAGTATGATTTTGTGACTCTTATATACTTCCATCTTCCTCCCTAAAATGTTTACAGTAGACTACAATTCTACCAATAGTGTATTAGAAAGTTTAATTTGGGTCAATTTCAAAAAGTCCTATTACACCAGGATAAAAAAAAAATCTGATGCTGTTTTTCAATATTTCTTCAGATTCGCATGCATTACATTAACATAAATTCTACTGAAATTAACAGTGTAAAATTTATTTGACTTTAGCCCATCTTATGTGTATATTGGTGAGAGACTTTGGACAACTTGTCCAAATCCTTTTGGAAGCAGGCATATTATGTTTCTGAAGGATTGGCTCTAACCAAAGGATTCTGGCATAGGAACTGTTTTGTAAATTCCATCCTACCCCTTCCCTGGGCCTCCAATCTTTTCCTCTTACATGTTATCAGTTGAGATGAGACAGAGTTGAGATAGAACTCTGTTTCCAAGTTGAATCAGGGAAAATAAACTAAGATTCCTAGTTTCTAATCCAATAGCTTTACTCTTTATTATACATTGATCTTCATAATCATAATAAGCATGTGGTCCAGTGTGCAATTAAACTCTAGATATCCCAGTCCTACACAAATGTGTAGATGTTCTCTTCCATTTACAGACTTAAGTCACAAAGGGATGTTTAGGGAGGACTGGTTAATTACAGAGAAAACATTAAACAGATTATATGATTTATGGAGCATATAGAAGTTACTGAAAAGAGAAAGGAGTAAAAAAAGAAAAGAGTGTTGACCCATTAATCCTATAGAGGATCCCCTAAACTGACCACTGATTGGTACCAAAATTCCTAAACCAAGCTAGCCCTGCTCTTGCCCCCCAACTTGGATTAGCTTTTTTTAGCTTCCTGCCTGATTGTTCCTTTTCAGTCTTCTTTGATAAATCACTATCCATTTCCTTTCTCCTTAACTTGAGTATTCATACTCATGCACTCCATCCTGAGCCCTTTTTTCTTTCTACATTTTCTCCCTTACTGAGTTTATGAAACCCCAAAGGTTCAATGATCATGTCTACACCTATAACATCCAAATCTCTGTGCCCAACTCTAGTCCCCCATATTGCCAAATGCTTCATATCTCCACCCTAATGCCCAACTGGCATCTGACATTCACCATGACTAAAATCTTCTCCCTTAACAAATTTCCTTCTCTTCTACTTTTCTTGTTTCTATTAAGAATAAGATCATCTTCTCATTCATAATAATTAACAATAGCCACATTCATATAAGCTTGAAAGTTTGCAAAGTGCTTTCTCTGAAATGTTCGATCTCAGTTGATCTTCATAAGTGTGAATTAGGCGCCATTATTATCACCATTTTACAGATGAGGAAGGTTGTTGTTTGTCCTTTTCTGTCAAAAAGAACCAGACATCAGGGTGGTGATGCCATGACATGCAAGTGATTTGGATTTAAGTGAGGGAGGACTGTGCAAGGTCACCAGCCTCAATTTTCCTTCCAGAGCCATCTGGGTTCAGTGGCAAGATACTGATCAAGACAATGGGAGATGAAATGTGAGACCTTGGACCTTTTTAAGCTAAGGTCTTCAACAGGTATCAGTTTGACTGAGTTGAGAAATGTTTAATACCTTGCCCAGAGCCACATCATTGGTAAATGTCTGAAGTAGGATTTGACCTCAGAACTTCCCAGCTTCAAGGTCAGTGCTGTAACTTGAAGCCTCCATCCCTTGTTTTTTTTTTTTGTTTGTTTGTTTTTCTTTTCCATCATCCTCCACAGCCAAAAAGTTTTCAACTGCTGGTGATTCCATTTCTCCATTTTTCAAGTCCATATGCTTTGTTCCATTTATACTTAACACAGGTCTTTATAATCACTTGTTTAGAATAATAGAATAGCCTCCTGATTGGTCTCTCCGCTTCCAGTTTCTTCCTTCTCCAATCCACCCTCCACAGCTGTCCAAATAATATTCCTAAAACACAAACCAAGCCACTCCCCTGTTCCAGTGACTCCCTGTTGACTCAAAGATAAAAGTGGAAATTTCTTTGCTTCTAAGGACCTTCAGAATCTGACTTTAAACCTGGTTTCAACTTTTCCAGTCTTACTTCCAGTTACTGCCTTCAAAACTGTTTACAGCTGAGATGAACTGCTAATTTTTCTCCATGATCACTTTCTGCATTTATTGAAGCCCATCTTCAAGAATGCCCTCCCTCCTCATCCCTACCACTCAGAATTCTTCAAGACTGAGGAGTCACCCTCTCAATGAGGACTTCCCTGTTTTTCCCCAGTTGTTAATGGTTACTCCTTCCTTAAATTGCCTTGTATTTATTTATGTATTTACATTTTGTGTATGAACTAATTTTGGAGATGGGGTTCAGAGGGGAAAGGACACAGCATGAAATCTGAATCAGTAGAGACTTCCAAGAGTGAAAATTCCTTCCACTAATGTTGATCAGCAACTCATCTGTAAGTTACTATCTTAGATCATTATTTGGAACACCAGGAGGTTATGACTTGCCCAAGATTCCTTAGCCAAGATAAGTCATAAAAGGTAGAACTTGCATTCCAATCTTCCTGATTGCAGGGTCAACATTCCATTGACTTGCCATACTGCTTCTCATGTATATCATATCTTCTCAGTAGAGCACAAGTTCTCTGAGGATGGATGTTTTTACTTTTATTCTTGTATCATCAGGACCTACCATGTTGCCACACATAACAGATACTTCCTAAATGTTTACTAAATTGGACTGAATTCATGTTAATTATAATAGTGCTTACAAGGCAGTATCAACAAATTTCTCCAGGGTTCACTGGCAGAATTATTTCTTCTTTTTTTAAATAATAGTTTCTTATTTTCAAAATATATGCAAAGATGGTTTTCAACATTCATCTTTGCAAAACCTTGTGTTCCAAATTTTTCTCCCTCCTTTCCCCCTCCCCTCTCCCCTAAACAGCAAATAATACAATATAGGTTAAACTTGTGCAATTCTACTATATATATTTCCATATTTATAGTATCATTTTTAATGCACAAATGTTGCTCTACAATCATGATTTCTCATGACCTTGGTGTACCCCATCTCCTTTCCACTTCTGGTCTTTCCCACATTTCCACCCTTACCTTCTACCTTGCACATTTCCACCTGTTGCACTACTCCAGTGTCATTCTCTTTCTCTGCTGGCCAGCTGTAGATGTACATGTTGGTGTGAGAAGAACCTGCATCCAGCACGATCCCATACTGAGGACAAAGCAAACCAGGAGTCAATCAACCACAAACACCCTCCTACCCAGTTAGCAGAACACCCTGTTCTCATGCTGTCAAGAGTCTTGGAACAGCATGTATTTTATTCAAGAGAGGTAATAATAGTCTTTTACATGACAACAGAGAACAAACAACCCAGTATCTCTGGTGGCTGACTGTTTTTCAGATCCACACCAGCAAGCATATTAATGCATATAATGTGTTATGGTGAAAAGAGGGGAAATCTTCTTTCCTCTAGAGACTTCCAAATGTTACAATAATACTTCAAATTTACGTAGCCCTTCGTAGTCTACAAAACACCTTACTTGCTTGAAGTAGATGTTATTGCTATTCCTAATTTATAAATGGGGAAAATGAGGCTCATAGAGAATAGACGACTTGTTCAGAGTTACATTAGTTGTTCAGTTATTTCAATTGATTCAACTCTGTTACCCCATTTGGAGTTTTCTTGGCAAAGATAGTAGAATGGTGTGCCATGACTTCTACAGCTCATTTTATAGATGAGGAAACTGAGGCAAACAGGGTTAAGTGACTTGCCTAGGGTTACAGAGCTTGTAAGTGTCTTAGACTAAACTTGAACTTGTGTCTTTGTGACTCCAGACCTGGTGCCCTATAGATTGTACCACCTAGCTGTCTACAGTTACATAGGTGGTAGTATTTGTGAGAAAATTCCAACCTAGTTTTTACTGACTTCAAGTCTAGGGTTCTACCCACTGTGCCATGCTGATTTTTTCAAAATAAAAAATAATTAAAACAATTTAATTTGTTTTATATAGGTTGTTTTTGTTTTGAGAATGCGTGTGTGTGTGTGTATGCGTGTGTGAGAGAGAGAGAGAGAAAGAGAGAGGGGGGGAGGGAGGGAGGGAGAGAGAGAGAGAAGAGAGAAGAGAGAAGAGAGAAGAGAGAAGAGAGAAGAGAGAAGAGAGAAGAGAGAAGAGAGAAGAGAGAAGAGAGAAAAGAGAAGAGAGGGAGAGGGAGAAGGAGAGGGAAGGGGAAGAAAGGAAAGGGAGGGAAAGGGAGGGAGAGGGAAAGAGGGAGGAAGAGGGAGAAGGAAAGGGAGGGAAGGAGAGAGGGAGGAAGAAAGAGAAAGAGTTTCTTTCAGAAAGAGACAGACACAGAGACTCACCTGATTTTTAAGTTGCTACGAATGTAAAAATTTATTCAATACAACTGATATTTTAAAATGGATTTCAATTCCATTATTATGCTTCAGGGATCCATGATTTCATCAGTGTGAGACTTAGCTCCATAAATGTAAATCACAGCCCTTCTGTTGCTTAGCAGAGAGATTTTATGAGTTACTGTAATTGAAGATATTTGTTACTTGTAGCCAACTATCTGTTAAAGTGTCTCTGGACTGAGCTAGGCTAGCCTTCAAACTACAATCATAACATCTGTCACCAGTCCTTTTTATTCTTTCCAGTACATTGACAGGCCCTGCCAGAGCTTGCAATTCCTTGAAAGAACTTTACAAATGCTGAGGGGACTGACACATCATGATGAGACACTAAAGCAGGATATTGGTGGTAGCAATTCCATATTCCAGTTTCCATAAGCAACTTTCTGAGACTAAACATAGCAGAATCATTGCTATCTGCACTAGCAGAGGGAATTTTCTCATTGGAAGTTCCTGCAATAAATAAAAACACAGGCCTAGTAAAAAAAAAATACCCAAAAGAAATCCACGTTATGTACACTTAAATGTAAAGGAGAAAGAAAAGGTTAAGTTGGAGAAGGGAGAGAGATAAATATGAATAGAGAGAGAGAAAGACAAAAGGGAAAGAAAGGCCAGGCAAAAAAGGAGGAGGAGACAGGAGAGACAACTTTGAAAAAGCAAAAACAATATAGAGAAGAGAGAGAAGAGGGAGAGAGGATGGAATAGTGTTGGGCTCCTCAAGCCTCACTATCAGGACTCAATTTTTTCTCAATCACCCTCTATAAATGGATTATAGAGGAGGAGATCTTAGAAAGTCTGAATCAGAGGCACAGTCTTTCCTGCACATGGAGCATGAACTTTCAAACCAAGACCTGGAGTGGTTCTTGTGAAGGCATCCAAAGTAGAATTTACAGAACAAGGATAACAAAATGATCCCTCCCCTTTCCTCGATGCACAGCATGTGGTCCTCAGCTCTTTCTCTGATTACTAAATGTTTCTGAAAATACATTGTTAAGGGGTTAGTTTCCAAATAGTAGAATTAGGAATAAGAGGTCTCCTGACTCTCTTATGAATTCTAAATTCTTTCTCCTTGCAAAGGAATAGTACCTCTCTTCTCCCCCAAGGAAGTGATACTTTAATTCTCAAAGATCATGGGAAGTGAGGCCCTCTAGAAGGCTGTTTAACTTTGGAAATCCCAAGTTCTTTCCCCTTGGAGTGGGGGGGGGTATTCTTAATAGTATTATTAATTAGGAGGATTTTATGTCTCTAGGGAAGAAGAGGCCCATCAAGAAGGGCTTGACTGTGAAACCTTTCTATGTCCTTTTCTATGTGAATAACATTTATTCTATGACATCCAAAAAGGGGGGAAAGAACCTATTTGAACAAAAAGGCATCCAAAAAGGAGAGAAAGAACCTATTTGAACAAAAATATTTATAGCATTTTTGTGGTGGCTAAGAATTGAAAATCAAAGGGAAGCCTATCAAGAAAAAGTGGGGAAAAGACCTATTTGTACAAAAATATTTCTAAAGGTGGCTATAAGTAGTAGCTTTTTGTAGTGGCTAAGAATTAAAATCAAAGGGATACTTAGCAAGTTTTCAGAAAACCTGGAAGGACTTACATGAACTGATGCACAGTGAAGTGAACAGAACCAGGAGAAGATTATAAACAGTAACAATAATAATGTTCAGTGATAAACTGTGAATAACTTAACTATTCTCAGTAATACAATGATCCAAGACAATCTCAAAAGATAAATGATGAAGCATACTATCCATCTCCAGAGAAAAAAACTGATTTTGATTTAATACAGATTGCTATTTTTCACTCTCTTTTTTCCTTTTATTCAGGTCTTCTTGCACAAAATGACTAATATGGAAACATTTTACATAATTGTACATGTATAACCTATATCTTATTGCTTACTGTCTTGGGGGAATGGAAGAGGGGATAGAATCCGGAATTCAAAACTTTAAATAAAAATGTTAAAAATTGGAGGGAAAAATCTATCCTTTGTTTAATGACGTGATTATGGATGCTTTTAAGAGAAATAGATGGACATCTTTTGGCAGAGTAGCATATCCTAATATTCTCATCAGGTATCACCTGGGCAGAAGGCAATTAAGTCAAATAAGTGAACTGATGACTACCATTTGGAAACTATTAGATACCTATGCTCCATCTGTGTGGGGAATAATAAGAAACAAGAAATTAAAAGTCCCAAAATGTACTCAGACTTCTCATGTAAAGAGAAGGCCTATGACATAGGTATTATAACAAGAAGAAACTGTGAGATATCTTGCAAGATAGTTATACTCTCCAGTATGCCATCATAATGCTACCTGCAGTATTGTTCCAAAATGGACCAAAGAATCTTATATATAGATAACATAGATCAATGTCAAAGAGCCTTCTCATATCTTACCTGTTTCAACCAGTCCAAAAGACCAAAAGACTTCACATAACCCTTCAAAATCCAAATGGACTCTTCCAGTGAAGAAGATATTCCATGTTCCATAGTCCCCAACAATAAAAGGTAGAGAAGAAAGCCCCAAGAATGGGGAAAGATTCACTTTATTGACAACCCCTCCATAAAGAACAGGTAGGTTCAAGACTTTAGAAAGAACAATGTAGGAGAGAGAACTAATTCTCTACATATCTCCAAAGAGAAACCAGACCACAAAGTCTTGTCAAGAAAGATTGGAATACGCTTTCTGTGAATATTTCCATGCATTTTGTTTTCCTTCTTAGGTTGTTTTTTTCTTCTTCTCTTTCTAGATCTGATGTTTCTTGTGCAGTAAGATAACTGTATAGATATGTATACATGTATTGTATTTGTCATATAATTTATCCTATTTAGCATGTATTAGATTACTTGTCATCTAGAGGTGGGGGGTGGGGGAAGGAGGGGAAAAGCTTGGGAAAAAAATTTTTTTTGCAAAGGTCAGTGTTGAAAAATCACTCATATGTTTTGTAAATAAAAAGCTTTATATAAAAAAAAAGAAAGATTGGAATGAACAGTGTTGAACCTGATCAAACAGTAAGGTGAGATATTAAAGAAACCCAAGAGGAAAGGATAGATCCTTGAAAGACATCTTAAAAGACACACAAATAGGCATCTTAAAAGATAGACTTTGCCCTTATTCTGAACCATAATGTAAATTAATTATGTTAGATTTTTCAAGGGCATGAGAGAGATCTTGTCAGTTTGGAAATTTTTCTCCCTAAGCAGAATAAAGCTTGGATTAGAAGAATGATGAGTTAATTAAAATTGTTCCTGGTAGGCCTGTGCTTACAACACATAGTATTAATTTTTTCCCCTTAAACTGAGTGGATGCCCATCAATTGGATAATGGCTGAATAAACTATGGTATATGAATGTTATGGAATATTATTGTTCTGTAAGAAACGAACAGCAGGATGACTTCAGAGAGGCCTGGAGAGACTTGCATGAACTGATGCTGAGAGAAATGAGCAGAACCAGGAGATCATTATACACAGCAACAACAAGACTATATAATGATCTATTCTGCTGGACATGGTTCTCTTCAATAATTAGATGTTTCAAGCCAGTTCCAGTTGTTAAGTGATGAAGAAAGCCATATACATCCAGGGAGAGGCCTGTGGGATCTGAGTCTGGACCACAACATAGTATTTTCACACTCTCTATTGATGTTTGTTTGTATTATGTTTTCCTTCTCAGTTTTTTTTTCTTTCCTGTACAGCAAGATAACTGTATAAATACGTATACATGTATTCAATCTGTCAAATATTTTAACATAATTAACATGTATTACACTTCCTGCCATCTAGGGGAGGGGGTTGGGGGTAGGAGGGAAAAATTTGTAACAGAAAGCTTTGCAAGGGTCAATGTTGAAAAATTACCAATACATATGTTTTGCAAATAAAAAGCTTTACAAATAAAATTTTAAAAAATTAACCTGAAAATAACATCCTTACCAATATCTCTAAGTGGAATAACAAAAAATAACAGAAGCAACTCTCCTCTACTTTCCTTAGATACATTGTTTTTCTGAGCTCTAAAGTCTTTTCTTAAATATTTGTTCCTTTAATACTTATTCCTATAGCTCCATCAGCCACTCTCAGAAGTTCTAATGGTTTCTAAGCATCTTTTAAGTGTCACTTTGGTGATCTGCAAACAAGTCTTTTTCTGTCCTCAGGAAACCACTAAACTGGTCCACTAATTCTTTAGTTTAGAGAAAAAGGAAGAGGAATCTTTTGTAATGTGATAATAGTGGGTCACTCTTGAAAACAAGGTCAAGATTTTCTTAATTTCCAACTAGAAAACATTTTGAAATGCAGTTTTTAAAATATATATGTGTGTATATATATGCATATATATAATTGTACAAAATTCTAGATCATGAAATCAGTACTGATCTTTTCAAATACTTCATAAAGACATCACACCACAAAATCTTTCTCATTTGAGAACAATCATTTGATCCATTTTTTGAAGTGGAACTCCTAGGAAATTCCATGAACATTGAACACCAGAGGCATGTCTCAGAGAATGTCAGTAGCAGGAATGTCTCAAGTGAAACATCCACAGTAAAGTCCTGTTTGTAATATTGATTGGACAAAGCAGTACAGAAGGGGAGAGGGGAACTTAACTCAAATAGAGAGAAGTCAGAATTAAGTCAGCCTCCTAGCAAAAGTGTTGTGGCTGGAAACTGCATGCCTGGAAATGGAGGAAGAATTCTTTTTGATTAACTGTTCTGTATTGGTCTTTATGACTATTCCAAAAAAGGTTTGTCATTCGGTGATGGACAAGCCTAGAAGATTTTAGAACAGCCCTTTTCCAAATGCACTCAAGACCCAGAAGCTTTGGGAAAGAGATGTGGAAACAAGGAGTTTCCATATGAAGCAAAGGATCATTAGATATAATAAAAATGTTAGTTAATATTTATATATTTTGAGGAGATTCTCTTTTGATCCCTTGCAATAATTCTGTGAGCTAAGTAACATTATTATCCCTAAAGAAACTATAAACCTTGCTCAGGGTCAAAAAATTGATGAGGGCTTAAGGGGGAATATGAATCACTGCTTTCTCTGACTCTGTACATGGTATCTTAGTGCCTCTCCAACTTAATTAGGATCCAAGAAATGAAGACATGAGTAGCATGTTACAATGACCTGCTGTATATGTTTCTCCTGCCTATTCCAAGTCCAGGCTGGTCTTCCTCTTAGAGACTGTAAAAGACATTAAACTATGCATATTTCTTTTCATTATGGCTTGTAAGAGAGGATGAATCATTCTTGAGAAGAATAGAAGCCAAGAAAAAGAAAATTCCAAGAGACCAAAAGAAGAAGACATGGATATATACTACTGGTTTTAATGAAGAGTGTTCTCAGACATATTGAAAGGAAATTTTCAAGCATGAAAAAGAAGATGCTCCAGCAATAGCCAAAATGCTGTTGTTTTCCAGAATGAACAGACAGAAGATAGTGGTTGATGATACCTACTGAGGCCTCTTGCTTAACAAGGCGAAAACATAATATCACAAATCCATGTTTTTGTAGAATATGTCTAAGATATGACAGAGCCTAGCCAAAAGTCAGATTTTCTTCTTTCTTCTATCCATGTCTAACTTCTATCTAATTTCTTCTAACTTCTATCCATTTCTACTCTTCTGTGTGGTTATAAATGAAAACAGAAAAATAAATGCATTCCTTGAAAATGTTAAGGTCTGAGAAGGAAACTAAAAATCTGTGCTACTTTTGCCTCCTTTTTTCATTTAATTCTTTTCAATTAATAAGCACTTTCTCTCTTTCAAAATTATTTTTTCCCATGGGAAAAAATCCTCCTTGTAACAAATATGCATGGTCCAACAAAAAAAATTCCCACAGCATATTGTTCTACATCCTGAATACCTCTTGACATTTCTCTGCCAGGGGATAGATAGTATAGGTCATTATAGGTCTCTTAGAATTATGGTGTGTTATTGCATTGATCAGTATCCTTAAATGGAAAATTTTTTGTCTTTACAATACTGTTATTGTAGAAATTGTTTTCTTCGTTTTGCTTACTTCATTTTGCATCAGTTAAGTATTCACAGATTTCTCTGAAAAATGCCCCTCTAGTCAATTCTTATTGCATAATAGAATTTCATTACCCTCATAGACCATAATTTGTTCTTTCATCCCCAACTGATGAGAACTCCCTTTGTTTCCTGTTTTTCATTGCTATAAAGAATGGCTATACATGACAAATATAGAAACATGTTTAAGAGAATTGTACATGTTTAACATGTTTGCTGTCTAGGGGAAAGGGTTAGGGGGAAAGGGAGAAGAAAAATTCGGAACACAAGGTTTTGCAAAGGCAAATATTGAAAACTAACATTGCATATATTTGGAAAAATAAAAAAACACAAAAAAGAATAACTACAAATATTTTTGTACTTATGGAATTTTCCTCCTTTTTTTCATCTCACTTCTGCTAAAGTCCTTGTAGCAGTATCACTGGGCAGCTAGATGATGCAATAGATAGAGTGTGCTGGGTCTCGAGTCAGGAAAACTCTTTCCACTGAGTTCAAATCTGGCCTCAGACATTTATTAGCAGGATGACCCCAGATAAGTCATTTAGCACTGTTTGCCTCAATTTTCTCATTGGAAAATAAATTGGAGAAGGAAAACCACTGCAGTACCTCTGCCAAGAAAACCCTAAGTGGAAAAAATTTTAAAAAATAAAAATCTAAAAAATTAAAAAAAAAAAAACATCCTTAGATGGGATCACAAAAAGTCAGATACAAGAGAAACAACTGAATAACAATATGAAGTAGTATCAGTGGTCAAGAGCATGCACAATTCAGTAACTCTGGACATATGGAAGGTAGTATTCCAGTATAGTGGTACCAACTCACAGTTCTATCAATAATATATTAATATATCTATTTTCCTGCAACTCTTTCAACACTGTCATTTTTCTTTTCTTTTTTTCTTACTTTCTTTTTCTGTTTCTTTCTTTCTTTTGCCAATTTGAAAAGTATAGTATAGAAACTCAGACTTTTTCATTTTTATTTCTTTTTCCAGTTGGTGGTCATGGCTTTGGAAGATGCTGACTATGTAGATGCCTGTGATTGACAAGAATGTGGTTTCCTGGACAGAGATTTATAATACCAGATTAGAAGGGGTGGAGAATAAGAGGGATATGTTTAGCAGAAAATTAATCAAGAGGACTTTAAATTAAATTTTGAAAAGAAAGGAGAAAAAAGCCCAGCTGCAATTGTAGACCTGAATAAAGCAGAAGGAACATTGCAAAAATGGTATTATTAAATCTAAAATGAAAATAAAAGGGAAGCTGGTGGAATGTAGTTTCAGATAGCAATATAATTGCACAAATGACTTCATTGCAGCCCAATTTAAGCTGGAGAATGGACTAAAGGGTGATGGATTTGGCACAGGCCAAGCAGGCTAGAATGAAAACTATATATACTTTATTCTTCAATGGATGACTGGGCTACTGTGGGCTTAGGTGAGGAGGTACACAAATAAAACTACCAGAGCATGCAAGTCTAGATTAGGTTATATCATAAAGATACATAACAGGAAAAGGATACAAATCTTTCAGGGATATATTGATGAAGGACAAAGTCAAAGAAAAGAAAATGAGATAAGAGAGAGAGAAGTATGACACAATTGATAGGGAAATTGGAGACAGGAACACCCAGATTCAAATCTTGGCTCAAATGCTTCATAATTTGTGGTCCCAGTCCAGCCACTTATCCATACTATAATTCCCTTATCTCCCAAAGGGATGAGAAGTTAGAAACCAAGACCTCTCAAGTCCCTTCCAGCTTCAAATTTATGACTTTATGATCCTATGACAAACAAGTATGTAATTAATTGTTAGGCAATGGTCAGGACTGAAGAATTAGGGAAGGCTGCAGCCCTATTGAATCAGCCAGAGAATGCCCCTCAGCTCTGACAGTGTCATGAATGAGTTTCATCCCTCAGGACAAGCTTGTAGGCCAGGCATTTTCCCAAAGCTGGGACAATAACCAGAGTGTAGTTAACAAAAGAAATCCAAAATTGAAAGAAAAGAAGGTCAGGTATAAAACTCCATGATTTGGTAGACTACAAATAGGGATATCTTGGAACCAGCTCAAACTAGCTCAGAGAACTGATTGTGAAATTTTCAGAGTAAGCATCAACATCTCAGAAATCAGTAAATGCCACAAATCAGAATTTGATTTATTGTTTTGTTGATTGTCTACACTTTAAAAAGTGAAAGAGAAGATATGAATAATGCAGATTGAGTTTAAAAATACGACTTGCAGTTGATTGTTTAACATTTGTTGGCACACCTATGTAATAAGAAGTTTGGTGGGAACACAAAGAGAAATTTGAATGGTCAGGGCAGCTTAATTGTCTCTCCAAATTGTCATAAATTCTTTGACTTACCTTAACATTTTTTGGCAATGGTTTGTTCTGTGTTAGACCCACTGTGATTAATGCAATCACAGCCAAGAAAAATAAGAAACCAAGAATGACCAGGATATTCTTGGATCCACATCTCTTTGGCTTAGTACCTGTAACCAAAAAGAAATGATTGTCAGCCAAAAAGGATTTATTAAGGTCCTGCTGTATACCAGGCTCTGTGCTAAGCACTGGGGATACAAAGAAAGGTAGACAGTACTCTCCATTGTTTATTCAATGGAGTGTTTACTGAGTGCCTGCTCACTAATGTGCTCGGTTTGGGAAAGGGGAAGACAGCAAAATATTAAAAACTAGTCTCTACCCATGAATAACTGGCAAGAGTTGATAAGTGAGGACTAATTCACATGAAACAATACAATAGTCCCATGATGGCAACAATGGAGTGCTCTCCCTACTTGTATAGATCTCTGCTTCTATATGCCTTTTTATCTTTAAGGTTAAGTAATTGAGTTGTACTGCAGCATAGTGCAGTGGTTATCTTTTAATGGTTCACAGACCCTTTGCAGGGTTAGATTAGATGATCTAAGGACTTTGTGCTAAATTTTTTTTAATGAAGCCCAGAGCAATAAATAATTGCTCAGTTATGTTACAAATAAATTTTCCTTCTATAACAACATGCATATGTTTGATACATTATAGGTTTTCATAATTATAGGTAGAATAAGATAGTATATTTCATAATTATGTGAATTATATGAATATGAATTACATGAATAAATAGCATATGCATTTTAATTTGGAGATTTTTGGAAAGAGCTATTGTTGAGAAGAGCCAAATTCATCACAGTGATTTTCACATAATCTTGTTACTAATATGTACAATGATCTCTTGGTTCTGCTCATTTCATTCAACACCAGTTCATGTAAGTCTTTCCAGGGTTTTCTAAAATCAGCCTGCTCATCATTTCTTATGGAATAATAATATTCTATTACATTCATAAACCATGATTTGTTCAGCCACTCCCCAACTGATGGGTATCCACTCAATTCCCAGTTCCTAGTCACTACAAAAAAGATTGCTACAAATATTTTTGCACATGTTGATCCTTTCCCCTCCTTTATAAATCTCCATTTGCTCATCTTAATCATGATGTAACTTTCCTGGTATTTTCAATTTTGTCTTCATTACTGTCACTGTACAAGAAAATGCTCTTTGCTTGGTTTTTTTTTTTTTCTCCAAATGATAGTTAAATACTTAGTTACTGTCAGTGAACAAAGTGGCTTACATTTTTTCCCACTTACCCTCAACTTGTTTTGTTGGCCATAGGCTATGTTTCAGGCCACATAAAATATCCCTTTTCTGTCACTCTCTCTTTCTTTCCATTTGCATGAGACCAAGAGGAAAAGCTTAGTTCAACTTAATCCTTAAAATAGTCCAAGATTTACTTTGTATTATGCTAAAGGCTACATGTCTAATAACAGAGATAAGGTCACTCATCCATTCCCACCATTGATCAATCAGCCCACCCAAGGGAAGGGGAATCAGTCAGAGACCAAGTGCTCCAAGCTATGCCTTCCCAAAGTTCCATGCAAAGGAAAAGGGGATGGGGGAGGGAAAAAAGGAAAAGAAAAAAAAAAAGGCTGTTAGGTATTTTTGTTCAACCAATGTCTATCATCTATGGACTGCACTCTCAACTGATATGAAGCACTTTGGGAAAAAGCACTTAGTTTGGTGCCAGAAAACATGTCAGGTACCATAGGAAAAGCTCTAGATTGCTTGCTAGTCAGAGGACCCGGGAACAGATCCCAGTTCTTACACCTTGGAAACCTGGGCAATTCTCTACACTCCAGTTTCTTTGTGTGATAAGAAGGTAAAGGTTGAAGGGGTTCTCACTAGATAAGGCAAGGGGGGGAGTGTGGAATCTGAAATCAAAGCGCCTAGGTTTAAATCTGGACTCTGCTATTTACTTTCTTCCTTTGGGATGTGACCTTGAGTGACTTTGGGTTGTCACTTAACATCCCTGAATTTCAGTGGATTTATAAATTCTAATATCTTTTCCAACTCAAAATCTGGGAACCTGTGAGAAATAATAGAAAATGTTCAATGCCTCCTGTTACTGAAGGAGACATTGGCATCTCCAGGAGGGGTGGCAAACAATGCTATGGGTCCGGATCAAATGATTTAGAGTAAGAATGAGCCACTGTAAATCTCTTTTGCTTCAGACTTCATGTCTTGACAGCTTTAATCAAGGTTTATTATGCAGAACACCCCCCTCCATGCCATTCCTCCTCACCACATGCCTCCTCCAACTTGCTAATTTCCACTATCTGACATTTTGATACTAAGAAGGCTGCTTCATCCATCAACTCAGGGCAATTATCAGAATCGTGCAATAATTATTTTAATAATTTAAATGTCCAGAGCCCAAAATGCCAAATGTTCTCTTTTTAAATTTTATGACTAATTGCCTCAATTAAAGGATTGCTACACTAGTAGATCTGAGAGATTCAGGTTGAGCAAGGCAATGATCTCTCCATTAAATTCAACATACACTTATTAAGCATCTACTATATAGAACAAATGCTTATTAAATACCCACTGTGTTGTAGGGAATAGAAAAGACAAAAATAAAATAAAATGAAACTGTCTCTGTCCAAGAAACTTGTATTGTTCTAAAGATAAAAAAGAGATTTATATAATCTCTTACATATTATACATAATTTTATATAATTTCAGAAATATATTACATGAAAATTTATGGAGAAAGAAAATATTAATAGCTAGAGAGAGACTGAGACAGGTAGGGGATGCAGTGGATAGAGTGCCAGTCTCATATCCCTAAATTCAAATCTGGTCTCAGACACTTACTAGCTATGTGGTCCTAGGCGAATCATTTGGCCCTGTTTACCTCAGTTTCCTCATCTGTAAATGTAATATTATCTTTTCAGTGACATTATATAGTTAAAATTCACAGAATGCCACAGGACCCAAAGAATAGAAATTTAATGTCACCTAAAGGGTAATATACATGATAGACATGAATAGGTGTATTACTAAAAAAGAATAAAGCAAAAGAAAGGCATAAGGGATATATTATCTAAGAGATGTAAGACCAGAAAAGGAGACATGATAAACTTAACAATGAGAACAAAGTACAATTGATGGACAGTTTTTGTGCTTCATTGCTTTCTAAGCAACATCAAGAAATCTGGGGAAAGACCTTAGCATAGAAGGTGGAACCCATGTGATGGATTTATGGGAAGATATTAACAAGATTCACATAAAATGGAAAGGCAAGAATGAGTCACAATTTGCATCATTGGACAGAGTCCCCACATTGATGAAAACATAGACCCATTGAAAGACTGAAGACATAGCCAAAGAGACAAAACTGAGGCAAATGAAATGCTTTTTTTGCATTGGATTAATCCTTTCAGGCTCATTAGTTATGTTCAGAAAAAGAAATGGAGAACTATCATAACTCTTGTAGAAGCAGCCATTGTTGCATGTGTAATTAGTAAAAGAACTCAATAAATACTTGGTGAATTGAAGCTAGTTGAGAAAATCTATTTCTTCTTTTTTTTAACCCATAGCCTGCTCTCAGCATATTTTCTCCATCTCAGCCTGAAGATAGGAAAGAAATTACATTATCTTGTTTTTGTCACTTTACCAAATTAATAGATAGTTTAGATATTGATGAACATAATGGTTTTCCAGGGCGGGGGGAGGGGAGATATGCTAGTTTTGCTTTTCCCCAAATACAGAGAAATGCAATGTGATAGAGCTATGTTTTCTTGGACAAGTTATTTTGTCCCCTCCTCTCTTCCTCTGGTCTTAGCTTCCTTAACTATCAATGAAAGGGTTAGAATAGATGGTCTCTCACTTTGCTTTCAGCTCTAAATTTTTTATCTTGTTGAACTAGTTATCTTTAAATTAATTGTAAATATTAAAATGATCACATTTGGAACAAAGTTTAATATGTCTTAAGGAAAATAAAACATTGGAAATCAAACATCTGTGCAGCACACACTGAATTTCTTCCTATGTTTACATGGACCACATAACGAGAAGAAATAATGGAGTGAAAATTTCTTACATAAAATAATTGGCCCTTATTAAAGGAACCGCCTTAATAGAGAACTATGTCCTTTGCATAGCATCTTTAACTTAGCTCTTGTCCCTCTTTTATCTTTACCCTCTACCTTCAAGTCACTACTGAGTTTTCTCTGGCACAGAGATTGTATTATTCTCTAATTTAATCCAATAAGTATTTATTAAGCACCTACTACATGTAAGGCCCTAGATGTTAAAATACAAAAACAAAATGAAAAACAGGCTCTTCCCACAAGAGGCTTACATTTTCCTTTGGGAAATTATCCTCTAGATGACTATTTTTCTCATCAAGTGCCCCTTAGTTCCTTTCATTTATATAACCACTTCAGCCTGGAGATGTCAGGGATATTGAAGACCTTGGAAAGATATTGAATTGCTTCCTCACTCATCCTAATGTCCATCTCCTTGCTACCTGTCCTGCCAGCATCACTACTTTCAATTTCAAAGCTCTGGGCACAGCAATCAAATCAATAAAACTATTGCTTTTGGAAAGGGCATTCCACTGGCTCCCCTATGGTTCCATTCATCATATCTTCTGAAAGCAAAACATCCTTCCCTAGCCACCATTCCCTTTATCTATTAGAGTGTGGGCCAGAACCCATTTAAGACAATGAATGACCATCCTAAGTGACATATTCACAATTATAAAGGCTGAAAAACTTGAAATGGAACATTCAGTACTTGTAGAAGGCATGGAACCTTGAATGATTCACCCTCTGAATAACCTGCTCAAAAATCATAAAAAATGTTCCCTTTACAAATTTTTTATTGAGCAACTAAAGGAATCCTCATATTTCCTTACTTCTTTAAGAAGTATAAAGAAGTGACTTAATCAACTTGTTCGCAATTGGATAAAGGCAACTACATAGAGAATCCAAAGTAATTATATGGGAGGATCAGCCATTCTCCTTGTCCCAATATTAAAAACAAAAACAAGTTAGTATAGATTGAATTGAAAGAGGAACTCTGATATAAGAATTCAGATCAAAAATGACAGGAAAATATAATGAAGAATGTTGGAGGGGATGTGGGAAAACTGGGACACTGATACATTGTTGGTGGAACTGTGAACAGATCTAACCATTCTGGAGAGCAATTTGGAACTATGCTCAAAAAGCTATTGGGCTATGCATACCCTTTGACCCAGCAATGTTTCTAATGGGCTTATATGCCAAAGAGATCTTAGAGGAGGGAAAGGGCCCCACATGTGCAAGAATGTTTGTGGCAGTCCTTTTTGTAGTGGCTAGAAACTGGAAACTGAAGGGATGCTCATCAACTCGAGAATGGCTGAATAAATTATGGTATATGAATGTTATGGAATATTATTGTTCTGTAAGAAACGACCAGCAGGATGATTACAGAGAGGCCTGGAGAGACTTGCATGAACTGATGCTGAGTGAAATGAGCAGAACCGGGAGATCATTATACATGGCAACAACAAGATTATAAGATGATCAAGTCTGATGCACATGGCTCTCTGCAACAATAAAATGTTTTAAACCAGTTCCGATTGTTCAGTAAAGAAGGCCATATACACCCTGAGAGTGGGAAATGAGATGTGGACCACAACATATCATTTTCATGCTCTATATCGATGATTGCTTGCATTGGGTTTCCTTTTTCAGATTTTTTTGTTCATGTAGATACGATTGTTCTTGCACAACAATGATAAGTGTGGAAATATGTATACATATATTCAACTTGTCAAATATTTTAATATAATTAACATGTAGTAGACTTCCTGCCATCTAGGGGAGGGGAGGGGAATAGGGGAGAAATTTTGTAATGGAAAGCTTTGTAAGGGTCAGTGTTGAAGAACTACCCATACATATGTTATGCAAATAAAAAGCTTTAATAAAAAAAAAGAATTCAGATCATAAGAGAGAATCATCTACTATCTTTCTTCCAAAGTCAAGATATGAAGAGTACATACACAGGAAATATAACATGATGACCTAACCAACAGAGATACTTAACCCAGGAAAAGTAGCATGAGGATTCCAGAAGAGAAATCAGAACCCTTCAATACTAGAAGTATGATTGCCTTTGCCACATCTGTTTCCTATGTGTGTACTCTCTACTAACATTTTCTATGTATATAATTATTCTTCCCCACTGAGACTTTTGGGAAATCCATCCCAGGTTTATATGGGGAATATTTTGTAACTGTTATCCCAAAGTGTGACATTTCAATTAAATGTCTTTTTTACTTAATTGTATCAAATGGCTAACTATTAATTATGAATACAGAAGTATTATCTCCCTTTAGTAGCATTTAAGCTCTTTGAAAGTAGATGTTATCCTAGCCACATGAAAAGTTGCTCTAAATCACTATTGATCAGAGAAATGCAAATTAAGTAAGACAACTCTGAGGTACCACTACACACCTGTCAGATTGGCTAAAATGACAGGAAAAGATAATGATGAATGTTGGAGGGGATGTGGGAAAACTGGGATACTGATACATTATTGGTGGAGTTGTGAAAGGATCCAGCCATTCTGGAGAGCAATTTGGAACTATGCTCAAAAAGTTATCACACTGTGCATACCCTTTGACCTAGCAGTGTTTCTGTTGGGCTTATATCCCAAAGAAATCATAAAGGAAGGAAAGGGCCCCACATGTGCAAGAATGTTTGTGGCAGTCCTTTTTGTAGTGGCTAGAAACTGGAAACTGAATGGATGCCCATCAATTGGAGAGTGGCTGAATAAATTATGGTATATGAATGTTATGGAATATTATTGTTCTGTGAGAAATGACCAACAAGATAATTTCAGAGAGGCCTGGAGAGACTTGCATGAACTGATGCTGAGCGAAGTGAGCAGAACCAGGAGATCATTATACACTTCAACAGCAAGATTATATGATGATCAATTCTGATGGTCATGCCTCTCTTTAACAATGAGGTGATTCAAACCAGTTCCTATTGTTGAGTGAAGAAGAAAGTCATATACATCCAGAGAGAGGCCTGTGGGAACTGAGTGTATACCACAACATAGCATTTTCACTCTTTCTGTTGATGTTTGCTTGCATTTTGTTTTCCTTCTCAGGCTTTTTTTTTTCTTGTAGATCTGATTTTTCTTGTACAGCAAGATAGCTGTATAAATATGTATACATATTCTATTTGTCAAGTATTTTAACATAATTAACATGTATTAGAGTTCTCGCTATCTAGGGGAGGGGATGGGGGGTAGGAGGGAAAAATTTGTAACAGAAAGCTTTGCAAGGGTCAGTGTTGAAAAATTACCCGTGCATATGTTTTGCAAAAAAAAAGCTTTAATAAAAAAAAAGAAAGTAGATGTTATGTTCCTTTTTTATCTGAATTTCTAGTGCTTAGCAAGTGCTTGGCACATAATACATTCTTACTAATTGCTTTTTGTTCATTCATTTGAATGATTGATATCAGATAGTGTTGTCCTATTTTATTTAGTTTTTTTTTTTTATTTGGAGATCTTTTAGTCAGCAAGAAATCTAGAATGAGAAAACCTGAGAAGACACTTGTGTACTCTAGGCAAGGACTGAAAGCTTCCTATGTCCGCCTGGGAAAACTTCACATATAACAGTAACTTGGATTATTACAAAATAAACATATTTAATGGAACAGAGATAATAGTTTCCTGGCATTAAAATATTTACTTTTACTTTAAAAAAATAATACATTAACAAGCCTTCCTGTTCAAGGCTCCCATGATGTGCCACCTATTATGTGGCTGCCTGCCTTGCCTGCTTCTAGATCTCATTCTGCAAGTAGATAATAGCGCTCCATAAAACTATCCTTGTATACATATTGGCTTTTCCAATACACTATAACTCCTTGAGGAAGGGAAATTTTATTTATTTCACAACCTTAACTCCAAGACACACACTTGCACAGAGCCTGGGCTTTGTAGACTACAGCTGTTCCATAAAAGTGGCTGGCTGATGGATTTCCTGATGGAAGGAAAGCTTTTTCTCCAGAATGCTGCTGGAACCAATCCAATCTTCTTAAATTCTTTTAGATTTGCACACTTGGAGCAGGACTGAAAGTGAAAATCCTATGATCTGTGATCCATTCTTCTATCTATTCTCCTACTCACAGGTCTCATTTACCTTTATGCTTCAGACAATTATGGGGTATCTCTTGAACATGTTCTATATTTTCTCATCTCTGCCTTTGCTTGTGCCATGACCTGCTCATAAATTACTATCTACCCTCTCTCTCTGCTTATTGTATATCCAAGACCCAACTTAAATTCTTTTCTTTCATAAAACCTTCCTTCCCTGATCCCTCTAGTTAGAAGTGGTTTATCCCCTCATTTGACTCCAGAGCATTTTTATAGCTTTTTAATGTACTCATCTACTTTACACTCTTTTTGTGTACTTATCTTGTAATTTGTATTTTATCGCTGAGAATATCATATTTCTTCTAGTAGATTGTATGAGTTTTGAGGGCAGACACTGAGTTGAATTTATCTCTGTATTTTCCCCAGTGCATAATACAGGTAAATATATATACATAGCAGACGCACAATAAATCTTTGTTGAAGTTAATGCAAACAAACAAACAAAATAAAACAAAACAAAAAACCAAATTATACTGTAGAAGTCTCTTTGCTACTGAGTCTGCTATCTAAATCCAAAACATAAATGCATAGTGAATTAATAATTTGTGGATAACTTTCATATTGCAATTAGCGGATGAGATGACTCCCAAAGCTTGCCTGCTGTCCTGGCTCAGCCTCACCTTTTATGGATAAAGCAGGAGAAGCCTCAGCCAGGCACTTAGGGACATTTGTTTATTAATTTAACAGCTTCCCAGTTTACTCCAACTCATGAGCTGGTTCTTTCCGTAACCTAAGAAGGCAAGGCTGCATTTTGGCTTGCTTCTACAAATCACAACCCCCTGTCAAGGTCCTTGTTCTGTACCCATTCTCCCATTTCCATCCTCCCTCTCCAATTTTCTTAGCCTACCCCCAGGAAAAACTTTCCGGGCTCTTAACTCAAAAAAGGAGCATTCCCCCAACTCTAAAAAGGGGATTCCTTTTTATTCCAGGATTCATTCCTTGAGTTTTCAAATGTTCTTCTACAGTGCCCCAGAAACTTCCTCACCCTGGAAGTTCACTGGATTTCCCACACTGAAAGAATCCTCCACCCCTGTAGTCTGTCCTTCTCTTTGGCTGGTTCCACACAGAACCTTCATTTTAAGGAGGATACCCAGGCTAGCCATGATTTCATTCCTCTCTAGGCTTCATTCCTGATTCTTTTAGACTATTTGTAAAGCTCTAGATGCCCCTCTCTTCAGCTTTCCTCCCTGTTCCCTTTTCAATTGCCTTTTGCTTGTGGTCTATTCTTATTAAAATGACAGTTTGTTGAAGGCAGGGACTGTCTTTCTGCTTACATTTGGATTTACTCTTAGCACAGTGCCTGGCACACAGTAAGTGTTTAATTAATGCATGTTGGTTTCTTGAATGAAATTTCAGAGGCTTACAAGGGTGTAGAGACAAAAGAGGGTGGAGTGAATAACATTACAGATATAGCAGAAGCTCTCCTAGATCTACATTATTTATAGCTATGTCTGAAGGAGGACCAGCAAATGCCAAAAACCAAGAAATTTCTAAGATGGCATAATCTCTCCTGGGCCAAAATTGGGAGGAATGTGCACATAACTCAAACTGGGAGGAGAAGAGAATAATCCAAAGGTCAGATTAAGGAGAGTTATCAGAGTGATTATGGACACGAGTATCCAAGGGATGAGATGAGTGAGTAAAATGATACCAGTCAGAGTCCAAAGTTGAAGGAGAGAATGCAGTGTTCAAGTCCAGGGGCTTTCATAAATTCAGGGAGTACCCTGAAATTGACATTGTCTAAATTTTGTCCACTTTCTAGAAACTTAGGTCTTTTTATTTTGAAATCTTTTAAATCATACTGTCTGTTGAGGCCAATGTCCAAAGGAGTCTTGAGTAGACCTCACTGCCTCCTGCTAACTTAAGTCACCCCAACAACTCTCATCTAATCTTCTGAACATCTATGGCATGATGGTTGCACTGGCTTTTTTAGAACTAAAGTGGATAAGTCATTGCCAGCATCAGACCTGGTCTCAATACAATCTTCAATAATCCTCTTCCTAATAAAAAGATTAGGGAGAAATTGGGTTTGCTGGGACCTTTACAATGTATCCTCAAAGAATATGGGAACTATTGGATCGGAGATTTAGAGTGTGAATCAATCAATCAACCAATCATCAAGCATTTATTAAGTGTCTATTACTGGGAAAACAAACATAAAAAAAATAAAAGAAACAGCTCTTCTTCTTGAGGAATATTCAAAATATAAGATACGTTTTGGCAAGGCACTAGCAATTGAGAGTTTCACAAAAAAGCCTGAAGTAGGATGTGGTACTTGAGCTGAGTTTTTATACAAACCAGGGATCGTTTGAAACAGAGATAAAAGGAAGTGAATTTCAGGAATAAGGGGCAGGCAATGCAAACACATGGAAGTATATGTGGGGAATAGCAAGAAGATCAGTTTGGAAAGATGTTGTCTACTCTGAGTCCCCCATTCTAATCATGTAGTCTTAATGGAAAATCTAATTGTTTCCTTTGAGTCTTTACCTTGCAGTTATTATGGAGTTACTCTTCTTCTTTGGAGGGATCTATGAATCTACAATAACTGTTTGTTTTGTTTTGTTTTAGTATAAAATGATGTCTCCTTTGATTTACTCATCTCTTCAGTTTTAATTCCTGAAATTGAAATTTTATGTGAGGACCAACCGCACTCTTCCCCCTTTTCGTGCTTTTGAATAGGGTAGGCAGTTCTTGCTTGGGGTTCCCTTAGGTTCCTCCCTGATCTCTATTTTCTGAGATTAGGGTCCTCTAGATCTTTGAAATTTAGAGGACTAGATCTTCAGAACCTTTATGACATTTTAGAATATAGTTCTAGGGACCTGAGGGAATCAAGACACCTTAGATGTTCCTGAGTACCTCAATCTACTAATCCCAAATTCTTCTAAGTTCTCCACCCTAGGACTGTTTATATTAAGGATTTCTGACCTCTCTAAGTCTGGGCATGGAAGGGTCTGCTCTTGCTGTCACCACATACAGAACTTTGCAATCTGTGTGGCTCTTTGGCCCATCACTAGCCATGCTAGAGGGTTGGGACTTCTTGACATTGGCTCCCTTTCCTATTGCCCATAGGCTTCTGGTTGACTTTTTATGTAACTATGAGGCAGAAGCCACTTAATATGGTTTCTCATTGGATCATTATTCACTATGATTCAAATTTCAGATTTTTGCCAAAGAAAAATATGAAAAAATTGGGTGTTCCTATTCTATTCAAGCAGCCATCTTGGCCCAGGGTCTGAGTTTATATTAGGGCGGGATGACGGGAAGACAACTGGAGAATGTCTTGGAATTCTCAACAATTTTAAAAGAAGTCCTAATCAGGGTTGTTATGAAAATCACAGAAAAATAATGTAAGCTCAATATGAGTCAGCAGTGTGATGTGGCAGATAAAAAATTAGGGAGATCTGGGGTTGCATTAAGAGAAACCTACTCCTAGCAATTGGTTGGCAAGTCCCTCTTTGTCTACCTTGGTCAGACCTCATCTGGGGTATTGTGCCCAATTCTGGAAACTAGTTTCTAAAAGACATTGATCACTGGTTTCAAGTATCTAAAGGGTTGTCATGTAAAAGGATTTGTTCTTTTTGGCCTCATAGAGCAGAACCAGGATCTGTGGGTGGAAGATGCAGCTGCAAAGAAGTAAATTTAGGCATAGTGTCAGGAAAAACTTAATAATTAGTGCTGTCATATGTTGCCTAGAAAAGGATTGGTTTACTCCTCTTTGAAGGTCTTCAAGCAGAAGTTGGATATCCTTGTATTGGGAATGTTATGGTGGAGATTCCTTTGGTGTATGAGTTGAACTAGATGGATGACTTCTGAAATCCCTTCCAACCCTCAAATTCTGTGATTCTAATCTACACCAAGTCCTTTTTAAGGTCAGTGATACTAGTGTTAGCTCTTATTTTTAACATATACAGTTGAATTTAATTGTTCCTTTATGAGAGGTTCATTTTTTAAAAAATCAACTTGAGTTCAGTCATTTTTTTGTAATAGACACCAGATGGTACCACATTTGATAGACAAGCAGCAATGGGTAGCTTCCCAGAGACTCATGGGTCTACTCTAGTCAGTACCAAACTGGGACTAATGGCCCTAGATGTTGTTTTTTTTTTATCCTGTGAGCATTCAAGGGAAAAAGAAAAGGAGAAAGTCCATATATATAGAGAGGGTAGAAAACAATCCCCTTTAGAGCATTTATAATCTCTTTTCAGAGATGCTTAATTCCTTCTCTTTTGGTAGATTTTTGGTGATCCTAATTTGGATTGATGCTCTATAATAATATGTGATTTTTAGCCCCTATTCTTCCCCTTTTTCTTTCACTGAAAGCTAGAAGTTTTTCTTAGCTCCCCAAATTTGGGAGCTGTATCCTAGATGCAAAACAAAAATTGTTAAATATGATTTATCAGTCTCAAATTCTGAAATCTGGTCAGATTCATCTCCAGCAATCTGTAATTTCTACCTGTGAAATGAAAAGGACTGATCTTACAAAAAAGAGTCTGATTAGAACTGGCAAAAATCTCACATCCCAATTCTGCAATTCAACTCAACCTTATGTTAAAAGTAACTTTATATAAAAGTTACAGTTTGAAAGTAAAACAACTGGAGAAGCCAGGTGGCACAGTGGATAGAGCCCCAGCTCTGAAGTCAGGAGGACCTGAGTTCAAATGTGACCTTAGACACTTAAAACTGCCTAGCTGTGTGATCATGTACAATTCACTAAACACCAATTGCCTCAGAAAAAAAAAGGGAAGAAAGTAAAATAGCTATTTCACTGGGTAGAGGTTCAAAGATCCACAATTCAACCTAAATTATGGAAGGAGGCAAGGGCAAAGGAAAACCTGTGTGTTAGTTTGCTGGAGAAGGAAAGGGAATGAGATTGACCAGTAGTTTTTAAGTGAACCATACAAGTAAAAAATAAGTTATTTCATATTTATCTTTAAATCACTATTAAGTTGCTTGCCTTTAAAAAATAAAATAGGAAACATAAAGCTTTATTCAAAAAACAAATATAAAAATCTTTTAATTCTATAATTAAGGCTGTTTAATCATAGCAATAGAGCAAAGGAGGGGAAGAGAGAGAGAAAGGGAGGGAGGGAAAGGGTAAAGAGGAAAAGAGAGGAAGAGAGAGGGGATGGGGAGAGAAAAGAAGAGAAAGAGGAGAAAGAGAGGGATGAGAGACAGGGAATAAGAGAATGGGGGTGAGATGAACAAGGGGAAAAGGATGGGGGAAAGAGAGAAAAAGAGAAAGGGGAGATAAAAAGAGGCAGAGAGAGAAAAAAGATTTAGAAAAAGACAGAGTAAGAGAGAAAGAGGGAGAGACAAGAGAAGAGGTTAAAGAGGTTCAGATGAGGGAGGGAGGAGAGAAAGGGATAAAGGTAGAGAGAAGGGGGAAAGAGGGAGACAGAAGAGGGAGAGGAAGAGACAGAAGGAAGGAGAGAGAGGGAAAGAGAGGGAGAGAGGGAGAAAGAGACATATAACAAATAGAAATTATGTAAAATGGAGAGTGTGAGGTCAATGGATTTTGATGTGAATATTCTATATTGCTTTTCACTTCTATTCTAAAGGCAAAAGAGGATGTAATCAGTACTCATCTGTGAAGAAGTGTTCACACTTCTTCAACTGTTCCATATCCTTAAAACCCAGAAGATACCAACAAAGCCTACTAAAAACACTATCAAAGCAGAGTGTCATCCAGAAGACTGAATGAAATCCAGTCTTATTCCCCATCCTTGTCTTTCTTCTATCCCCAATTGAGTAGTGACATCTTTGACAATTTAGCTAATTGATGAATATGTGTCAGAGTCCTGTGACATATCCTAAAATATAAGGAAAGGCTCAAAACATATGGATAAATATAGAGCTACTGACTTTGGGACAGTCTCTAGCCTTTTGTTATATGCCTATCTAGCAGTTCCAAAAGCTTACAAAACAAAGGCATATAGAAATCAGGTAACCCAAGGGACACTTAGGGAAGGCCATGCAGATAACCAGGTTCCCCAGAGTTGTATTGATTTGCTGTAAAGAGTTCTTTCTTCTACAGTTGAAGTCTTAGGGGCAGCCTAGGAAACACCAGCCCAGAAGCTTATAATACCTCCACTTTTATAGGCAGCCTCAGGATGAGAGGGAGGCTAATGCACTTTATATAGTATAATCCAACAAGTATTATATTAAACACCTATTATGTGCCAGGAAGTAGTTTGGAATTGAAGATTGGAAAAAGAAAAGATTCATTAGATCTATCAGCAGCAACTGTTGCCTTCACAAAATCAATGATGTTAACATTAGGAATGCGAATGATTACAAAAACCAACAGTCATTTTAGGTTCTGTATGTGAGATAATAAAAAATAAGTTTCCCCTTCCTCCTCTTTCCTCCTCCTAGAATCTGTATGCATAATTTCCTTCCACTAAATTTCCTGCCTGACAGGAGCACTGTAGGGCTTTGTGATCAGAGTGGAATCCCATGTCTAGTTTTCTTAGTTAGCAAATGGGTTTATTTCCAGTAAAGTGATATCTCAGAGGTTACAGACAGGAATTCCCTGTAATCCAGCCAACAAATTTAACAATCTCTTTTATTGATTGCCTCCAAGACAAGTACATTCTTTCCATTAACTGTCCGCTCCAACATACCAAAATGGAAGTGCCAATCCAATGGGCAAGACCTATATTGCAAAACACTTGCCTTTTTCAATTCTTATCTTAGTTATATCCAGTGGGTGAGAATATTGGTAGTATCTCCCACTAGCAATTTACCAATGTGTAGTCAAAATGTCTATTTGTAGACACACATGTCCCCAACAAGAGTGTCTCAGTTTCTTTGGCAATGCTCTAAGACCTCATATCTCTGACCTCTCATCTTAAAATCTGCTGAATCATTTTGAAATGCCAGCTATCTGGCCGAATATTTTAAAATCTACAGAGCCATTTGAAATGCCAACTATCTAGCTTTCCAGTACTGAACAACAAGCATTTATTAATTCTTAATATGTGCTAGACACTGTGCTAAGTACTGGAAATATAAAAAGCAAAAAGAAATGCTAAACCTGATCTCAAGGAATTTTTTATTTAATGAAGAAAGACAACAGGAAATTGAAAAGGGGAAACTGGGGGAACCTACCTCCTAGGTGGAGCATTGTAGAGGAAATTCAGAGTCAGGAATGCATCCTGGAGATAAATGAATTCATGGCCTGGTCATCCACCTTTAAATGAAGATTGTAGTAGGAACTAGCCAAATAAAAGAGACTACAGGGGTGAAGAATACTTCTTCCAATATGAGAAATTCAGAGATGACATCAATTTCCAGGGTGAAAATTTTTCTGTGGCATGGTAAGAAAAGTCTAGAGACTCAGTTCAATTGTGAGATTTCCCTGAATTTATAAGTAAGAGTGGATATGGCAGATGGTGGGAGTAATTTAAGGTCAACAAAGTTTCTGTGAAAGCAACTTAAGATAAGGGCTCTAGATTGTGGGAAATATTTGTGCTAGTGTGGATTCACATTATTATAAAGATAACACATGCTCCTACCTGGAGATTTATTATAACTGTGGACAAGATTAATCTTGACAGTTGGCATGATATATCTATTAATCACCAGGATGATGTAGGTTGGAAAATGCCCTTCTGATTTCAGAGATGTAATATCCCTCCTTTCACTTAAGATGCATTTTATATCTACATTTATTTCAAAGTGATGGTCTATAGTCAGTTTATAGTATCCTATATTGATCCAAAAGTACCAAAAATATTTATCACTATATGGAGGATTTTCTGGAAAATTCAAACAGAAGAAGAGTTCTTCATTATTGTTTTTTTTTTTAAATCTCATTAAGATCCATAGTTTTTGAAAAAAGATTTAAAAAAAAACACAATAATGAACTTAATGAAAAATAGATGAAGGTTTCCATCCTTAGGAAGTAGGTGTCTTAATCTTCTATACCAGATGATGGCCCAGAAGTCCAAATGAAATTCTTTACTCTCTTTCAGGATTACAAGAATGTTGCCACCTATGCCAGTGGCATGTGGGCAACTTATGAATAACGGAGGGGAATTACAGAAGGGTCACTCAAAAAAAGGGGGCGGTCAAAGGCAAAGGCCAGGCTGGACTGAGTCAAGACTCTGAAGAAAAAAAATACAAGAAACCAAGTTCTAAGTGGAATAGCTCAAACTGATGGACACTTTGGGAGTTAAAATGATGAACAAAATGTTCTGATGATTTGGGGGCAGTTCAACCATTTAATATTATTATATATTGCTTGAAGAACCAGTTAGTTCTTCCTAGGTGTTAACTTTATGTTGTATTGTAATTTTATTTATTTTGTTTGATATTTCCCAATTTTAATCCCTTTGATGTTAGGGGTCACATGCTTGAGACCTCTGCTTTATAGTATATCCTTAGTCAGATGTGGATTGGTCAAGCCCCTTCCAATTCATAGATCACACATTTGTAGCTTAGGAGAGTTGTTATGATTTGCTCTCTGATTCTTCTTGTCTCTAAAATAATCCATTATGGGGCATTCTAGGAAAATGGCAGAATAGGTCAGAAATTCCCAGATTCTCTAGTTTAATCTACAAACAGAACATCACTGTGAAATGAACATAGAGCTTCAAAAATAAAGGAGGTAAAGCAGTTATCTTCCTAAGACAACTTAAGAGGATGTCAGAAAAGATAGGACTTCCACAGACTAAGGTTTGGCCTGATTGAAATGTAGACCCCCTCCACTGAATCAACAAACAGCAGACTTTGGAGCAACTTTATCAGGAAACAGAACAGGCCTCAAAAAACTTCACCTCAGCTTTCATCTCAGTCACTCCAAGAAATTTCATCTCAGGAATTTTTACCTTGCAAATTTTTACCTAAGGAACAGCAGGATGAGTGGGGGGAAATTGAAGAACCTCCACTGTTTCTAGACCTCCCAGTTCTGACCAGAGGTGATCCCAGACTGGAACTGTGGGTGAGGAAGAGTAAGCATATTTCCAGAGTGTATGGTATCAGTACCACAAAGAACAAGAACATTTTCAGTTTTGTGTGGCTAGGGGCCCTAAATGTGTCTTAGGGAAAGAGGGGAGTTCCTGAAGTTGAGCCCCCAGACAGAACTTAGAAAATAACAGTGAGAAGGACCTGAGCCTGGGGCACAACCCAGAATTAAAACATAATCATAATAAAAATTAAAATGAGTTACCAAAGGAAAAAGAATCTGACCATAAATAGCTACTTTGGTATAAAAGAAGATCTGAATTCATAGTCAGAGGTAAATAATGAGGTTAAAAAAAAAGCTACTCCTACTCTAAGAATAACACCAAATGTCATAACCCCAAAAAAGTTCTTAGAAGAACTTTAAAAGGAATCCAAAAATCAAATAAGAGAAATGAAAGGGAAAAAATAAAAAAAATCCAAGAAATTATGAAAATAAAGTTAACCAAATGGAAAAATAAGTCCAAAATCTCAAAGAAGAAAATAACTCCTTGAAAACAAGAATTGGGCAAGAATGATGTTTTAAGACACCAAGAAACAATAAAACTAAAAAAAAAAAAAAAAAAAAAAAAAAAAAAAAAAAAAAAAAAAAAACTAGAAGAGAATCCAAAACATTTCATTAGAGAAACAACTGATCTGGAGAACAGATTGAAGAGAGACAATATAAGAACTATTAAAACTATCTGAAAACAATGATAAAAAAGAATCTGGATACTATATTACATGAAATTATTAAAGAAAATTGCCTTGCAGTTCTAGAACAAGAGAATAAAGTAGAAAGAAAAAAAATCTACTGTTAACCTGAAAGAGATCCCAAAAGGATAACTTATAGGAATGTCAAAACCAATTTTTGAAACTTCAGCCAAAGAAGAAAATATTGCAAGCAACAAGAAACATTTTAACAATTTAAATACTACATATATTCAATTTGTCAAGTATTTTAACATAATTAGCATGTAGTGGATATCCTGCCATCTAGGGGAGGGGTGGAGAGTAGGGGGGGGGGAAATTTTGTAACAGAAAGCTTTGTAAGGGTTAATGTTGAAGAATTACCCATACATATGTTTTGCAAATAAAAAGTTTTAATTAAAAAAATAAAAATAAATTAAAAAAACAATTTAAATACTGCAGAAATTCAGTCAAGATTTCACAAGACTTAGCAACTTTTACTCTAAAAGATTGAAGGTCTTGGAACATTATATTATGAAGAGCAAAAGAGATGGAGTTGTTTCCAGGAATAAATTGCCCAGAAAAGTTGAATGTAATCCTGAATGAAAAAAAGCATATTTGACAAACTGAAAGACTTTCATGTATTTGTACCAAAAAGACCAGAACTCAATGGAAAATTTGATGTAAAAGATCTAGAACAAATAAAAGGAAAACATTAAAGGCATGCTTTAAGATCAAGTTGTTTAATTATATATATATGTATATATATGAAAATATTATCAGTATTCTGATATTATATATATGAAAATGTTATCAGTCTTCTTAAAACTGTCATCATTGCTAAGGTAGTTTCAAAGAAAGATTGAGACTGAGTTGTGTATGATGGGGTGATTCTAAAAAATAAAGTTGGGTAACAAAATGTAAAAGGGGTCAGTTATATTATAAAAATGGGGGCATGAAAGGATGAACTAGTACAGAAGAAGCAGATGGCAGTGGAAAACTGATGTTGGAACCTTACTCTCGTCTAGGTTGAAGAGGAAACATGCACTTTTGCAAGGGTGTAAAAGTCTTCTGAACATGCAGAAAGGTGAGAAAACTTGAGGAGGGATGTTTAAAATCAATTTGTTAGTTCTGTACAGCTATTTTTCAGCATCATTTCACCTGGATACATTTTGTTCTATACATTATCTCCATTCATTAACAATACACATGTGCCTTTAAGAGGCAGATCCCACTGATATTCATTAAACATAAAATACTCAAAAGCTCAAATTAATTCACTTCAACTCAGTTTAACAAATGTTTGTTAAATATTTACAATAGACAAAACATTGTATATAAATATGAATACAAGAATGAGAAACGCTTTGGGTTCATGAAAAGAGAAGAAACCAGCACATGTCATAAAACAGAAGGGCAATGCTGGAGCCAGTCTTCAGATCTTGAGCCAAACCATAAGGAACAAGATTGGTCCAGATATTGAGAAAAGAAACAATGCTCAGTGCCCAGAGACCAGAAGGGGATGGGTAAGGGTCAAGGTCTAGGATTCAAATACAAGGCAAAGAACCAAACTTCCAACAGGGATACCATGAGACATTTCAGAATCCTAATCCTGATAAATGGGTCCACATAATTAGGGCTCAGAAGATATAATTTAAAATGTCATTCACTTTATTTTTATTCATTTTTATATTGAACTTGAATACCAAATAGAACAGGTATTTACATGTGGATAGAAGAATAGAAAATTATGTTGTCATTTTTAGTCATGTCCAACTCTGTAGGACCCCAATTGAGGTTTTCTTGGGAAAGATACTGGAGATGTTTATTATTTATTTCTCCAGCTCATTTTACTGATGAGGAAACTGAGGCAAAAAGGGGTAAGTGATTTGTTGAGGGTCACACAGCTAGTGAGAGGTTATCTTTGAATTCAGGTCTCTCTGTCTCTGGCCTGACATTCTATCCACTCTGCCATCTAGCTTCTGGTGGAATTTCAGTCGCAGAGTTTTGATTGGCAAAAGTTGCACTGGGTTTATTTTATGGTCTTTCCCCTCCACCCTATTCTTGCCCCCATTTCATCTCTAAAAATGAGTATGTTCTAGATCTTTGACTCCAGAATAAGAACTTGTATTTGTTTAGCTCTTTAAATCTTACAAAACAGTTTTCTCACATTCAACCTGTGAATACTATTATCTCCATTTCATATATGTGGACACTGGCTCTCGGAAGGTCCTGAGCTCAAAAAGTTAATATCAGAGTCAAAATTCAAATTCAGGACTCCTGGCATTTAATAAATTTCTTTTGGCTGAGTCCAGAAATATGGTAACTTCTTTCTTGTTTTGTTATAGTATTTATGAGAGGATTTCTGTTCAATTACTGAGTTGGCCTATAAGACCTCTGAGGTCCCTTCCTACAGTGAGATTTCTTGGTGGCTTCTTAAGCTCAAATTATTGCTGGCTTCTTGTAAATTGGTCATAGATTCCTAAATGCCTAGCACTTTATAATTCCATTTGTTTAAAAAAAAAAAAAAAGCAAACCAGTAACTACTTAAAGGCTAATTCAATTCATTAATTTGTAATTTCCCTAATTAAGCAATGCTTTTAAATTTTATAGGCCAGATGTGATATTTTAATGAGCAAATCCATGTACACATTTTTGATTTCTCTATTTTTCCACTAATTGAAAAATGGATAGAGAGCTGGTCTGGGAGTCAGCGGTCCAGGTTCAAATATTGCCTCTAACTATCAGGCCTTATGCATGTTTTCTCGCTGCCCTAGACAGTTCTTTAAGATCAGACTCTAGGGCAAGTGTTACTTTATGTTACCTTTTTTTTTTTAGTTATGCTATCGTGTTCTATTATCTCTAGTCATTTGTCCCTCTGGGGAATATTTTAGATACCCCTTTCTCAAGTTTCTTTGTGCCTCAGCTTTTATCAGTTCTTTTCATTGGTCACTGGTCCCCATTTCTTGACATCTCAGATATTGATCTCTTATCTGTTTTGAGAATGCTGCTAATGTTTTTCTTGTGCAGCATGATAAATGTGGAAATATATTTAGAAGAACTGCACATGTTTAACCTATATTGGATTACTTGCTGTCTAGGGGAGTGAGGTGGAGGGAAGAAAGGGAGAAAAATTTGAAACATAAGGTTTTGCAAGGGTGACGATTGAAAACTATCTTTGCATGTATTTTGTTTTTTTTATTAAAGCTTTTTATTTGCAAAACATATGTATGGGTAATCTTTCAACATTGACCCTTGCAAAGCTTTCTGTTACAAATTTTTCCCCCTTAGCCCCTACCCCCTCCCCTAGATGACAGGAAGTTTACTACATGTTAATTATGTTAAAATACTTGACAAATCGTATGTGTATACATATTTTTACAGTTATCTTACTGCACAAAAAAAAAATCAGATATACAAGAAAAAAAAATCTGAGAAGGCAAACACAATGCAAGTAAACATCAGTAGAGAGCATGAAAATGTTATGTTGTGGTCCACATTTCACATCCCTCTCTCTGGGTGTATATGGCTTTCTTCAGTGAACAATTGGAACTGGTTTGAAACATTTCATTGTTGAAGAGAGCCATGTCCATCAGAATTGATCACCATATAGTCTTGTTCTTGCTATTTATAATGATCTCCTGGTTCTGTTCATTTCACTCAGCATCAGTTCATGCAAGTCTCTCCAGGCCTCTCTGAAATCATCCTGCTGGTCGTTTCTTATAGAACAATAATATTCTATGACATTCATACACTATAATTTATTCAGCCATTCTCCAATTGATGGGCATCCATTCAGTTTCCAGTTTCTAGCCACCTCAAAAAAGGCTGCCACAAACATTCTTGCACATGTGGGTCCCTTTCCCTCCTTTAAGATCTCTTTGGGATATAAGCCCAATAGAAACACTGCTGGTCAAAGGGGATGCACAGTTTGAGAACTCTGAGCATAGTTCCAAATTTTGCATGTATTTTGAAAAACAAAAAGCTAATATTAAAAAAATATCCCTCATGTACTGTCACTGGCCAGTGCTATTTGGATTACTTGCTCTCTAGGGGAAGGAATATGTCCGGAGGAGAGAAAAATTTGGAATGCAAGGTTTTGTAAGGGTGAATATTGAAAACTACCTTTCATGTATTTTGAAAAACAAAAAGCCAATATTGAAAAAAAAATACTGCCCATATATTGTCACTGGCCAATGCCATTCTTCTAAGAATCTAAACCAGACTTATACTTTTAGACTTCGGAAGCCCACTTTAACCATCTATGCCACATGATTCCTCTCCTGCTTCCTGTATATCTTTTCAGTCTAACATAAATATTGACTGCAAGGCTCAGTCTGCTTACTTTTGTTTTCTGATAGGTGCATTGTCCCCAGTAGTTATCATACAAATACATCTTCCTAAGTCCTTTTCTATACTTTTGGCCTGGAAACTCTATACCCATTGGCTTACTTTAGACCAAAGATTCCTAACTTTTTTTTTTAATGTGATGGACCCCCTTTGGCACTCCCAGTGAAGCCTACAGACTCTCTTCAAAATTTGTTAATTTAAAAAAATGATAGTTGAAGGAGATATTAAGTTTTAGTTAGAGATTAGTGAAAAATAAAGTTTAATTTTTTTTCTCATTCAAGTTCACAAATTCCCTGAAATCTATTCACAAATCCTATGGGAGGACCTCAGGTTAACAATTCTTACTCTAGATTCAAGTGGAAAAATTAATAGCTAGTATTTATAAAGCACTTTTAGGTTTGCAGAGGACTTTAAAACATCATCTCATTTAATCCTCACAATAACCCAGGAGATAGGTGATATTATGATCCCCATTTTATAGATAAGGAAATTGAGACAGATAGAAGTGAAGTAACTCGGTCAGTTACATGGTAAGGATTTAGGTTAGATTTGAACACATAGCTGCCTCTGAGAGGTCATGACTCCTCAGCATGCTCCTGTCTGCACGTGGTAAAATTTTAGTTCTAACATTAAGATGAGAAACTTTAAAAGATTTTCAGTGATAAGTTAAGAGAAAAGAGTTTTCTGAGTTAACCTCTTTGCTATTCCATCCCCACAAAGAATATGTTGTGATATTCAAATTCATTAATATGGTTGAACTTTATTTATTTTTTATTTTATAGCAAAAATATTGTCTTGGTTAATATTTTTACACCATTCAACAATTATATACACTGCTTACAGACTCCAATAATCCAGGGTTAGAATTTTTAGGTAACAAAAGGTGTTTTTTCCTCCACTAGAATGTTAGTTCCTTTAGGGCAGGGTTTTTTGTTTTTGTTTTTGATTTTTTCTTTTTGCTTAATATTCTCCAACATAATGCCTAGCACATAGTAGCATTTAATGCATGCTTGTTGATTGATTGCTTACTTTGCACAAAGTATACACATATAGCCTATGCTAAATGGATTAGATTGGACTGGACTAGTGATGGTAGTCCAGAAAACAGATGGGTCAAAAGGTTTCTAGCAGCCAAATGAAACCTGTGGACACCATTTGTTTGCTAGCAATTTATTTTTCGTGATCAATTATTAGACATTTTTAAATCCTCACCTATGTGGCTCTAAGCACTATGTTAAATGTCCATTCAACACAAGCACTTCTGTATTTTGCTGATTCTACCTGTTGTATGACTGGGGGGAAAGTCCAGGAACAGAAAGCATCCTTGTCTTCAATGTTTTACCCCTGTGGCTCACAATTTTGTAAAGACTTAGTAATTTATGAACCTAAAATCCTGAAATTTCCTATTGAGAAATGGCTTCATGAGAATTACTTTGTAAAAATAATCCAGATGGATTCCACCCTCAGGAAAGCAGGGCATACATAATCAGAACCAGGAAGAGTTACACAATGGGAGAAAAACATTTTTGTACTGCTCTGCTCCATCACCCTATTCTTCAACATCCTGCCGTTCCCTAAGACCTCCTTGGTGCACTGCTGCTTGCTCACCAAATTGTTTCTTCACCAAATCATTTCTTTATGACTGTTCCTCCTTGCCATAATCAGTGATATCTCTCACTACCAAGTTCCTGGAGCAACCACAAATATTTGTTATTCTTTCTTCCATGTAACTTCCCTTAAAAAACATTGAGACTTGTTTCCTATGATGAAAATAAGAGAATGAGTGGGACTGCAAATTTCTTTTAGCTGCAAACTGAAAAAATGTGAAAAAGCTGCTGTCCCCACTTCCCACTGAAATTTCAAGAAACACTGTGCAAGCCATGAAAAAAAAAAAACATAATATTGCTAAAATTCAGCATTATGTTATATTAACTATGAGGTGGCTCCAGAAAAGGATGGCTTGGGTGAAAAGGATTAGATTAGATTAGATTAGATTAGATGGAATAATCAAAAACAATTGGTTTCCTTCTCTTTCAGAAAGGGTTCAGTTCAATTTAACAAGAGTTTATTAAGTGCTTATTATGTGGAGATGAAGACAAAAATCAAACAATTTGACCTCCAAGAGCTTATCATCTACTGGGCAGGGGCAAGGCTTGGGGATGGGTTCCAACATGTAACACAGTTTAGGTATTACAATTACACAGTAATTTCAAGAGGGAGAGAATATTAACAACTGTGGAGAGAGATAAGATGGAGGAAGAGGAAGCATTTAAACTGAGTTCAGAAGGATCTAAGAAGTCTACATAATGTGTTTTCTTTGGAGAAATGCAAACAAGATTTAATTTCATCACTTAGGTCCTTGGTTCTGAATCTGTGGAACAAAATCTCCAAGAAACATATATTCTGAATGAACAGTTCTTCTACCCAGTGCAGAGGAAGGAGTCTCTGACTGGGGATGAGCAACCTTTCAGAAATAGCACATCAAGTCTTCAGATTAGGTTTCCTATAACAGTCCTGATGCTTATTTCATATATCATTGTGGAATAGGAAGCTACAGAGCACATTAGGGACAGATGACAGAATTCAAAGTATAGCTGTGCAAAATATACACAGATAAGGTGATTAATTTTCCTGCCTAAGAGGAGCTGTAGAAAAATTAGAGCCTTCCTTCCTTTGATGGTGATGAATAATGAGGTAAATGGAAGAGAGAAGAAAAGGAGGAAGGAAAAGAGAGAGGTTTTTTTTCTTCAAGAAAGAAAAAAAAATAAGAGTTTTTAGGGAACTTGTGGCTTCAGAAGTAACTTCAGAACTTTGGGTTTTTTTTATTTCATCAAATGAGATAATTTATATAAAGATCTTTGGATATCTTAAAGCACTACATAAATATGAATTATTATTACCATATTTTATCTTGTAACCCCAGTGCCAGAACAGTGTCCTACATAAAGAAAATGATTAATAAATGCTTGTTGAGTTGAAATCAAAATGGAGGAATAAATGAGATACATATAAAAAGAAAGAAAAAAATACTTTAGTTGAACTGATCCCAGGGGCCGACACCACGGAAAAGGGAAGGAAATACTATTTCCTTTACCTCCCCACTCCTGTATAATATGGTCCCCTTCCCCAAGACCTAGAACCCTTACTGCTCTCTCCTTTAAGGTTCTGGCAACAATTGTCCAAAAGAATTCAGCTAAAGTTCCTGACTTCATTTTTATTCACTGGTCAGATCCCTGGTATCTAATATTAAGACTAAAAATTTCCAACTCCTTGGGGCAGCTAGGTGGTGCAGTGGTTAGAGCACCAGCCCTGAAGTCAGGAAGACCTGAGTTCAAATCTGGTCTCAGACACTTCCTAGCTGTGTGAACCTGGGCAAGTCACTTAACCCCAATTGCCTCAGCAAAAAGCAAAAAAAAAAAGTTTCCAACTCCTCTTGAGCTAAGTTTTACCAGTGTGGCTTCAATATTTTTTAGTCTGAAGACCCCAAAGCATGTCCACATACTAATTGGTGAATATCAATACAATAACTCACCCCCAAGTTAACTACAAGGTGCTACTGGAGCTTTCAGAGTAAGAGATTATCATGATTCCATATGTACCACTTAAGAAATCTTGAACTTTCTGACTTTAATCAAATCTTCCACTTCCTTATATTAAAATTACTTACTCAGTTCTGACCAGGCCTCTTTATTACTAGATATTTCCTAATAAAACCTAATGAGAAAACTATGTAAAATAATTTATAAATCTTAAAATATTCTATAAATGGTGATGATGATGATGATCATTAAGTATCATCATCATCATTCATATGCCAAATTTATTATCCTTTCTGGCTATACTCAACTTCCTATCCAGGCTTGGTAACTTGATTGACTTTGGATTCATTGTCTTAAGAGCTGAATTGAACTTTCAAGTTCATTTAGTCCAGGTTCCCATCAATTGCAAGCATGTCTTCTATGATAAGGTATGATGCCATGGAAAAAATGCTAGATTTAGAGACAAAACTTGGATTTGAACCTTGATTCTGTCACTACCTATGTCATCTTGAGCAATTTGCAGAATTTTTCTGGTCTTTAGTTTTCTTATCTGTAATATGAGTGTTAACCTAGATTATCTCTTAAAATTTAAATCTAGACACTCTGAAGAAAGGTTATCTAACCTATTTTAACTCATTACCAGCCGAGGCAACTTGTCTATTAATTATGAGCTCCGTGAAGGCAAGGACTGTATTCTAACTAGATTTTGTCTCTACTCTGATGACCAACCTGGTGTATTATATCATATAAGTGATAGCCTGGAATAGAAAGAGCTAGATTTGAAGTCAGAAAACCTGGATGTGATTAAGGACAAAATGCCCTTTCTGGACCTCAGCTCTGTGATCTGTAAAATAAGGACATTTTACTAGATGACTTCTGAAGGCTTTTCTGATTTCAATCTATGCTCCTGTGACTCTAAACATCCCAGAGCTATTCCATTGCTGGAAAAATTCTAATTGCTAAAAAGTTTTTCCTTATCTTTATCCAAAACCTCCTGGGCCTATAACTTCCACCCATTGTTTTTCCCCTTGGAACAACAGAGTATAAGACTACTCCCTCTTCCACAGGTCAGCCCTTCTCTAAGAGAGGAAATAGACAAACAAGCAAGAAAGTCATGCCTTAACTTCCAGGCTTCCTTGTTTCCCCACACCCTGCCTGTTCAGTGGGAACTTGAAGTCACCCATGTTGTCATTGCTAAATTTGTAAGAAATAGGGAAAAAAGATGGCTAACCCACACTTATATAGAATCCACTGCAGAAAGTGATATTTTATCCACTCCAACCTCTAACTCTTTAATCAGTATCCCAAAAACTCACTGTCCCTAAATCTCCAGGAGCTTCTCCCTGCCCAACCCTGGTGATGTCAGAGATTGAAACTTAGGAATGTTCTACATGATAGGCATGCAGTCTTTCACTGAGCTAAATACCTGATGCTATTGCCATAAACAACATATTTCATATTTTAAAAATATGTATCATATTTCTCCAAAGAAGTAAATGCATTTTAAAACTATGTAAAAATTGTCTCTGCATGTCCTGATAAAAATCACAGGATGTAAGAACTGGAAGGGATCTTAGATCTTCATAAATGAGGAAATTGAGTGTCAGAAATGTTATGTCTTTCCTAAGATCTTTCAATGAGTTAATAGCAGAGCTGAAGCAACCATCCAGGTTCATGTTATTGTCATTAAGTCATGCTGTCTACACTAATGGGCCAGCTAGGTGACTCAGTGAATAGAATGCTAGTCCTGAAGTTAGGAAACCCGAATTTAAATAAGACTTCAGACCACTTAACAATGATTAGCTGTATAATAGTAACACATCACTTAACATCAATTGCCTTGAAAGAACCACAAACATCTCATCCTTAAGAAAATATTGCACCACTAGGTTTTCCTGGTTCAGACTATCTAGTTTAAACCAGTCCCATCATAAGCAAGGCATTGTCCTGTTTTGGGGATCCAATGTCAAAAATGAAATAGCCTTCCCAGTGTGGCAGCCCACACCTGGAATTGCTGTGACTAGGGAGAATGAGGCTCAGATCTCTTGGGTTTGGGAATTCTAAGCTGCAGTAAGGCTCGAGTGAATAAGGTGCCTTCCCTAAATCTAGCACCAAGAGTGTGAACCCCTAGGTGAAGGGGGTCAACAGGCTGCCCAAGAAGGAGAAAGCCAGGCTTGCTCCAGACACAGAGCATTCTTTATAGTCTTGTTACATCAACAGTGGGTTCTGGTCATAAAGTGGTTGCTGCACTTCCAATGGACCAGAGAGAGAGAGACCCAGTCTCAAAAACTAACTAAAAAACAAACAAGCAAAAATCAATCCTTGTCCCCAAGAAGCTTATTCAAAGCTTCTCTTTCTTTTGTCCCATTAATCCCCCAACCCAATTCAAGGATCCACTATACATACGGAGAATTACTCAATTTATGACTTTGCCTAGGGATTATTTCAAAAACTGGCAAATGATAAATGCTACAAATGTACAAAAACTTTGTCTATGGCACAATTATTTTGTGACAGTGCTGATTCTGATAGGGCTAACTCTGACAATGGTCACAGTTTCACACTGGACTACAATTCTATTAGCAATATCATATATTCTATTAGGAATATCACATATTCCAAATAGCATACTTAGATTAGTGGGATCCAATAAAGACAAGCCTTCCTATTTCACTTTACACACCACAATAGCTATCATTTTGAATTTTTCCTTACATATATATATTATGGAATCCATCTTTTTGAGTTTTGAATTCTTCAGTAAAATGCCAGTTAAAAGCAGATATTGAATGAATCAGCACAAAAACTGGAATGCCCAACAGGGTCTCAAAGAACATCAGAGTAAAGGTGGTTCTCAAACTTCTAAAAAGGTGCCAGAACTACAGTAGCCTTACTGAGCAAACTCCACAGAGGAAGGCTGGTGAAGGCCATCAGGGGAGACGATGTTGAAACTGAAACAGTATTTTCTGTTTCAGAACATCCAGTCTTTGTTGAGCTCATTAAGGCTGCATCAGGAAGAGAGCCTTGACAGAAAGAATAAAGAAGGCTTTCAATGACAGCAGAGCAGAAGGAGAAAGGCAGCCAGAGAGAGCCATTCTTCTAAGGAGGATGATGGCAAACTGTGAGCTCCTATAAGAAAGTAAGTGCTGTGGGGACAGTAACTCCCCATAGATGGTGGGAACCAGGGAGCTTGTGATTGAACATGATTCTCTTTCCTTTTGATCTGGGATGACATAAACGCCATGGAAGGTCTGCTGGGTTCTTTATTTTCTGCCATAGAGCTTACCAAGCTATATCTATTGACTAGAATGTTATGTAAAACATCATTTTGGTTCTTCTATGCTTCATGGAGATATGGATTGACAATCAATTGGATAGACATTTCTAATTGGATTGATTGGAACCAATTGGATTGATAAGAAACCTCTTGAGGGTTAATCAATGGGCCTTGTGAAAGGCAAATCATAGAGAGACATACTATTGATTATGCATAGTCTAAAAAGATTACAAATGCTGACATCTGGCGCAAAACTGTTTGTAGTCAAGGATCTTAGAATTTTTGAGTTGAGAACAGTCATTCAGTACAACTTCACTCCTCAGTATAATACTGGTACAACAGCCCTGACAGTTAGATTTTTTAGCTTGGTTGGGCTGGAAATACAAAGCACATAGAATAATTCCTATGGTTCCTGGTGGTCTTTGGTATTCAGACTTTACCAGGTATAGAGGACTTTTTAAGAGACAGGGTCAATTTCTTGGTTCTAGGGACAAAAGGCAAAGTGGACTGTTAGATTTCCTTAAAAGTTTAACAAGGATAATGATGACCTTATTCTGCTCTTAATTTTCAGATAATTTGCAATTCTGCTTCCTCAGCTGCAACTAGTGGATGTTGTTGCTGCAAGACATTGTGTGTATGTGTCTGTGTGTCTGTGTGTGTACACATGTCTGTGTGTGTGCCTATTTAAGCCCTGAGCCCATCACACAGATGACTGGGTTGTCACTTGATTTGCATTCAAGTTATGAAACAGTGGTTTTGAGGTAGAATTCTATTCTGTTTAAAAAAAAAAAACAAAAACATTTTCAATGAACTTTGAGACCTTGAGACGTCTTGTTTTTGGATGTATTTGTCAAAAGTGAATGTGGTACACTATGACTATGCTATTTGTTCTTTATAAAGCTTATTTATTATTTCCTCTTTCTCATTTTCCCTGCTCATTTCTTCTAGTTGCAAAAACTTTTAGACATGGAATATGTGGGGACATGTCTTTCTGACAAAATTAGCTGTAACAAATTAGACTGAACACATGCATTCTATTGACCTCTAAGCAAACTTTATTCAGTTAGATTAAAAAAGAAATCAACAAGCATTATATATAACTTTTTGATGAACAAAAGAGATCATATTTATTTTGTATTCTGAAAGAAATGTGTATACCACTATTTAAAAAAAATTATCATCATTTGTTGGGTTGTTCTCTGTTTTTTTCTTTAAAAAATTCTCATTTTTATGGACCTTTTGTTGTTTATATCACAGTTGTTTCTAATACATATCCCTCTTCTCCCCATCACCCTAATAAAGATTTTAAAAGGAAGAGGGGAAAAGCAATTCATTAATACTAATCAATACATTATTTGCAACAACATTCCACATCCACAGTCCTCCAAATATAATTACAGGAAAAATTTATTTTCTCAACTCTTTTTTTCCTCCCCTTCCCCTCCTTACCAAATAATCACAGAAACTGCCTTCTTGCTATGCTAAGGCCAAGGGCTACCAACCTAAAATAGAGATTGTAGCTTCCCCCTCTGTAAAATTAGGAACATCATCTGATTTTTTACAACAGAGTAACAATAAGGAGCAATAAGGGGAACAAGAGAAAGGAGAGAGAGGGGAAGGAGAGAGAGAAAGAGAGAGAGACAGAGAGACAGAGAAACAGAGAGAGACAGAGACAGAGACAGACAGAAAGAGACAGAGACAGAGAAACAGAGACAGAGGGAGACAGAGACAGAGACACACAGAGAGACAGAAAGAGATAGAGAGACAGAGACAGAGAGAGACAGAGAAAGAGAAAGAGGAAGCAGTGAAAATGAGACAGGGACATTGTTTTCATTTACTAAGGGTGGCAGTTGGTAACCCCTCAACAATGAATCCTGATTTATGAAAAACTTCTCTGTGATGTCATCTCCCCCATCTGTCTATGCAGAGTAAGCTTGTGGTCCAGCACAGCGGAAGGAGAAAGCTGACAGAGGACAATTCTAAAAGTCTGATTTTTGCTGACATTCAGTAAATAAGTTTGTTTAAATGGTTTCTACTAGATGCTGGGCCTTCTTTTTTTTCATTCAAGAGAATTCTTCTTTCTTCCTTCCAATTTTGATTTTCAGATATTTCTGTGGGGAGGGAGGCTATTATACTAAATTGCATGTTTTGCTCTCTTAGGGGTATTTGCATTGGTAGGCTGGATCTCTAAAGGGTGACTACTACAATAGCATAACTTTCTAATACCATACTTCAGGAGTCCCTAGTGGTATGCTTTCTCTATAAATCATTATTCTAAATTAATTATTCAGCCAGATTTAATTAGCTTAGAGAAATCAGCATCTATTATAATAGTCTAATAAGAACAACTAGTACAAAACATACTTTAAATCAGAGAGAAATATTCTGCTACAAAGACATATAGGTCCAGGGAAAATGAACCTAAATACATAGAGCACAAGTGCCAATGGCAGCAACTCACAGTTTCTGGAAATCATTTGCCAGAGGCCTTCATAAAGTCCACCTTCAGTATAGTGGAGCTTTCCTTGTCTCCCTGTAGAATCCTAGATTCCTGATGCAGACAGTTACCAGGAACACTAATCCAACTGGCCTTTTGAGATACACAAGGTCCTCTCTCATTTAAAGAAAAAAGGGGGAGGGAGAGAAGGAAAAGGAAGAAAGACACTCTCTCTTCTTCCTTCAAGTGATTTCTTCTCAGAGAACTATTCTCTCTACCCTGCCAGAATACTCGAATATTAGAAGCTGACCTGGTTTGCTATTTTATTACCCATAGGGTGTGACAGGACATAAATGATTTAGTACCATAGTATACTTTATCTGATAAAGGTATCAGATAAAATATTTTATTAATGATTTTAAGTGGAATCTGGTGATTGAGTGAGTTAATCAACATCCATTGTTACATATTATTTCTAATTGAGTTATGTTATTCTAATTCAGATATGTTGTCTTTTTGTTACTGTTTAGCAATAAAAACTGAAAAAGATGAGAACTCTATAACAATTTTCATTTGTCTTCCAGCTATAAAAAATTCGTTTCAAGTCATTTTGATATAGTCAATAACATACCATCAATGATATACCATTTATAAATATACCACCAATAAAATGGCATATTAATATAATTCAAATGGCAATCTGGTAACAAATATTACTAAACTGTTGTTCTGAAAAATGGAAAATATAATGGTGTCTTCAGGTAGAGCAAGATGAGTCCTGAGGAATTTAGCTGGCTCTGTGGGCTAATAAGAAACAATCCCAGGAAAAGCACTTGAAAATAAGAAAGGATTCCAATGGGCAAAATGGGCTTTCATATATCACTTAGTTAACCAACTGAACTAGTCAACTCACTGTCCTCTTTTAACTACTTTCAAGAATTCATTTGAAAAGTTGACAATTGTTGTTTGTTGTGCCTGAGTCTTTATGACCCAAAGGATCATAATATGCCAGCCCCTTTTATCCTTCATTACCTCTCAAAGTCTCTCCAAGCTCTCATTCCTTGTTTCCAGGACACTATGTTTCTAATCTTATCCTCTTCTACTCTCTTTTCCTTTTATTTGCTTTCAATCTTTCTCAACATCAGAATCTTTTCCAACAAGTCCCATCATCTTCTTATGTGATCAAAGTAATTAAGCTTCAGCTTTAGTATTTGAAAAGTCCAATGTAATTCCTTTAAGTATTGAGTTATTTGATCTCCTTGAAACTCTTCAGCTTTAAAGATAAAAGCATTCACTGAACTTTGAGCTTCACAACAAAGGAGCCTTGTTGTTTACAGTTGTTTCAGTAATATCCAACTACTCATCATCATATTCAGGCAAAAATAATAGATTAGTTTGCCATTTCCTTCTCCAGCTTATTTTATAGATGAGGAAACAGAGGCAAACGGAGTTAAAGAACTTTTCCCAATGTCCCACAACTAGTTAAGTACCCAAGGCTGGATTTGAACTCATCTTCCTGACTGGGTGTTCTATCCACTGCACCACCTATTCGCCTTGCTTACCCATAAAATGAGCTCTTCATAAGTGAGCCATCAGGGTATGGGGAAAAAAGCATGAATTTGGACTTGATTTTTAATCCTGGTTCTGACTCTTACTTGATACAATTTTGGGCAAATCATTTAAACTCAGTTTCTTTATCTATCAAATAATTGGAAAAGACTGAACAATCTCTTAAGTCCCTCACCAGGTAAAGACAGAGGCTTAAGAGGAAGAGGTAAGAGGATTAGCCTTGGAATCCTCCCATGATCACACCCTTTCCTTCTCTTTTCCCCATTGTATTTATAGGAGAATTACAGATCTGCATCATAGTAGAAAGTTTCTACACTTAGACTCACACAGTTGAAATCAATCTTAGGTACAGACCAAAATTAAGTAAAAGATCACACAGAAAGTTATGCTCAACTGGGGGCTTTCATTCATAAAAGAATCAAGGAATCTTTTTTTCCTTGTCCACACATTTAAGAAAATTTAAATTCCTGCAAAGGAATGCTTCTTTTCTTTGTCTAGACAAATTTCTTGATGTGATTGACAGAACTGAAATTATAGCAAGAAAAAATAAAATATAAGAGAGAGAAAGAAAAGAAGCCTAGTTTAATCAAGATTCTAATTACTCAAAGAATCTTTAAATATGATAAGAATTATTCCACCTCCATATGGCATTGACCACCAGTTGTTGAGACATTTCACTTGCATCTAACTCTTTTTGACTGCATTTGGGATTTTCTTGGCAAAGGATATTGGAGTACTTTGCCATTTCTTCTCCAGACTATTTTACTTCACATGAAGAAACTGGGACAAATAGGGTTAATTGCCTTGCCCAGGGTCACAGAGCTAGTAAGTGTCTGAGGCCAGATTTGCACTCAGGAAGATGAATCTCCCTGACTCTATTGTACCTCTTAGCTGTCTTATACCACCAGAGGGAATCATAAATATCTCCCTTGGCAAAGTTGGACTACATTTTCAAATTGGACTTTTCAAAGTGTCATTTTAGGGAAACTGCATCTCCAAAGGGATTGTTGATTTGTTGGCTTGTTAATTTCAAAGACTATGTTCTGATGGATAATATGGATTTAGGGGAAAACTGTAATACGAGCTGCAACTGATTAAGTTCAAAGACAGAATGAAAAGTTGTGAAATTTGTTTGAGTGGAAAAAAAGAATTAAGCACCAAAATATCACTAGAGGAAGGAAAAAAAAGTGTTCTGCAGATGGTTGGAAATATTAGCACCGAAGCCCATATATATAGTTGACCCCTATAGGTCATAGATTATCGGGCAAAAAACTGAACTGGGAGATTGGAGGATAATATAGATGCTAAACAAGGAGCATTCCCAAGGCAAGGTCTGGAAGCTAAGGGTCAAGGGAGCACCAAGGATCTAAATTAAAATCAGAGACATTTACTATGCCATTCATTTTTGGATCCTCCATAATATCTAACACAGTGTCTTGAAAACACTAGGCACTCAGATTTTGTTGAATCCATTCACTAAACAATTACTAAATATATACTATGCTACATGTGTATATGTTATAGATATTTAAATTTAAAATAATACAGGCCATACTATAAAGGATTTTTAATCTGGATTGGGAAGTAGGGAAAGAGGATAGGAAATAATATATGGATGTGATAGAGATAAAAGAGATTTCCAGACAAAGTGTTTTAGAAAAATTTGTAGTAGAGCTGGAATAAGCCTTGGAAGGGAGTGGAAATATCCCCATTCCATGCAAAGCTGGGAGTGTAGAATAGAAGTTAGACAAAGAAGCAGAGTGTGCCCAAAGCAGGAAAAGATGAAAAAGAATCAGAAGAATGAGCTGAATGAATTCAGAACATGATACATGGGTACCAAGAATGAGGGAAAACAGCAGGACACAAATTAGAAGAGCAAAGAAAACAGGAAATAGAAGAACATAGATACTAGAAGGTCAAACAACAACATAAGAAAAGGGTAGTGAAAAGTCCAGCATGCCAGTCAGAAAACAGGAAGTCTATAGGAACTGAAAGGATAGGAAAAAGCAAAACTGAACAATACAAGGCATGAGTATTAAGAAGGATGCTGATCATTGAGGTACTTTTTTGCCTTAGACTCAAAGCTTTAATATGTTTTTTGGCTTTTGGTTTTTAGGGGATAAGTGACTTGCCCAGAATGACAGAGCTAGTAAGTGTTTTAAGTATCTGAGGCTGCTTATGAACTCAGGTTCTCCTGACTCCAGGGCCAGTGCTCTATTCACTGTGTCATCTTGCTGTACCCTGATATGGCTCTTTCTGAGGGAGTAGCTAATCCAACATAGCTAGCCTAGGTGCTACAGGTGGGACCAGCTAGTTAAGGAAACATGTATGCGTGTAGGGGAAATCAGTAGCTTCCATCAAGAAGATCCTGACTCTGCCCCAATTTATCCAGGAAGCAGAAGATTCTCATTTCTGTAGGACCAAGGAAGGTCTTATGGAAGCATGTACTTTGACCAAAGCCTGTGGTCAATTAATTGTTTCTTAAGATTGGTCTTCTAGATCAAAGCTTCTTTAACTGTGAGTCATGTATGGGACCCCCATATAAGATCACATAACTGAATGTGAGGGTCACAAAATTGTTATTTATTATCAGTAAATGTTTGATTTGTATACCTATTTTAGATATCCATATACCAGAATCATATAAAAATTTCTCAAGTGTAAAGGGGTCACAGATGGAAAAAGTTTAAGAAGTCCTGCTCTAAAACATAGTCTTCTTTGTTCTGGTAGTGGTGTAGTAGATAGAACACTGGGCCTGGAGTCAGGAAGACCTGAGTTCAAATGTAACCTCAGTTATTTACTGTGTAATTCTAGGTAAGTCACTTAACCTTATTTGCCTCAGTTCCCTCATCTGTAAAATAAACTGGAGAAAGTAATAGCAAACCACTCCAGCATCTTTGCAAGGAAATCCCAAATAGGATAACAAAGACTTGGATATGCATCAAATGATTAAACAAAACTGGTCTTCTAGGTAGTAGACTTCTTAGTCCACTAAACAATGTATTTATACTCATTTTCTTGGAGTCTAGGATACAGTATATCTGGTATTCAGTCAATAAATATCTATTAAGTGCATACTATTTGCTGGATACTGTTCTAAGGACTGGAGATACAAAAAGTGGCAAAAGGCACTTCAAGGAGCTCACAATCTAATAGTAGTCTTCATGATTTTAGAACATGGTTGAGTCTATATGGCCAAGAGACTGAGAAATAGGCTGGCCTTTTAGGACATCATCTGGGAGGTATAATATGCAAAACATTTAAGTATCTGGAAGGTGAAAGTATAAGTAACCAGAGTTAGGATGGAAAATAGGGCATGCTTCCTCAATATTGATCATTTCATTTTGCCAACAACCTGTCATTATGCCAGAGATAATTGCTTTTTTTACATCAGTGAATTTGACTATCAGATCAGCTGCTACCTGTACTAGTGATGATCCAATGCTTAGCATAGTGTCTGGCACATAGTAGGCACTATATATATACACATACACACATATATATGTATATATGTGTGTGTATGTATATAAATGTATATTCATATATATAATTATTGACTGATGAGGTAGCAGTTAAAGATAAGTAGCATGGGTTAAATCCTTGTCGAATAAAACATTTTCTTGGGAAATCCTGTTGATAGAATAGGAAGCATCTGGGAATTTTGCTGAAACATTTGGTTTGAGAATAAAATGGCAGAGTTAAATTACATGATGCTAGGGCCTCTTCCAACTCCAGCATTCCAGAAGGTTTATTTGGAGGTAGTCTTCTGGGAAAGAAGCTGGAGGCCTAGAATTACTACTTACAGATTATGAAATTTTTAAAATGAGCTCAAGAATCAATCTGATACTAATTAGTAACCCCAAGAGTTAAATTACTATCTTAAATTATTTTCTACAACCTGGCTCAGAATCCTACCAGAAATTTTAGTTTAGTGTTCCAGACAGGATTCCCTGCCACCTAGTATCTTAGCTTCCCAGACCTGATAGAGATAAGTTGTAGAAGCACATACCAGGACTCTATACAGAAGCAATGATCAGTCTTGACAGAACTTTATTGGGTAGAGGTCTCTATTTCATGATTTCGTCCCCAATCTGATTTATCTCTAATTCAGTTACTAAGGCAAAAAATTATTTCCCCTATCAGTTCTCTAAGTGTGGCCTGGTGATCCCTAAAGGTCCCCAAGACCCTTTCAGGAGGTCCACATGGTCAAAACTAATTTCATAAAAATACTAAGTTATTTTAATTTCTAACATGATAATTATCAATAGATATTACCCACATAAACAAAAACTTTCTAAGAGGATCCTCAATTTTTAAGAATATAAAGAGGTCCTGAGACCAAAAAAGTTTAAGAACCATGACTACCCAACTCAGTTTGGCCCCACCACAGTCTCCATTGTCCCCTATTTTCCCCTTCCCTAGTGTCTTCCAGAACCCCTACTTTTTTTCTTTATTTCTAATTGTTATTGATTTTTTTGTCTCATATTACATTCAATTACTAATATCCCTTTCTGTAAACAATCAGCAAGACTTTCCTTATAACAAAGAATAAAGAAAAAACCTGCTCAATTAAACCAATGAACTTATTAGTTGCAGCCAATAGTTTTTACAACATTTTATACCATAGTTTCGCACCTCTCCAATGAAAGAAGGGAGAGAAATGCATTGTTTCATCTCTTCTCTGGGGTCACAATTGGTCATTATAATTGCCTTGTAGAGGACCAGGAGGTAAGAACCCATTTCAGTTCTTGAATCTTACAGTAACTTGGCTTACCAACTACTCTTTTCTGATTGATAGCAGAGACATACTTATTATTATAGTGATAAGAAATCTGGAGAGTGAAGCAAAATGCAAACTCAGCTATAAATAATGGTTCAAAGATATACCTTTGAGTTTAGGACAGGAAAAGCAACCCTCATTGGAGACTAAAGGCATTTGGGAGAAAGGTGCTTGAGGACATTGGTATGATAATTTTACTCTGAAGTGTATCTCAACTATTTATACTTCTGTGTAGCCAAGATCCGGGCTTAATTGTTTGCATCTCAGTAGACTGTGCTTTCTGGAAAGAATATAGGAATATACATATATATATATATATATGAATGTATTCTATATCAAGCCTATAAGCATTGGAAGGATATATATTTGTCTCTCTGATCAATAAAATCTGAAGAGTTCATATCGAACTTCTCTCCGCCTGGCCCCTGCATAACACACCCTTATTTCACTTCTGGAGCTGGACTTCAACATTGCCCAGAATTCAGATTCATTTAATAGTTCTTTACATTTATGTTGCTGTAGTCACTGCATACATATAATTTTATGACTTCTGTTGACTTCCCTCTGCATTACTTCATGTCTTCCCATATTTCTTTGAATTCTTCATAACTGACTACTTGTTGTATAGTAATATTTCACTCTATTCCCAAATTCCACACTATGCCAATAGCATGTTTAGCCATTGCCTCATTGGTGAACAGCCTTGTGGACTTCAATTCTTGGTTACTACAAAAAGCATTGTTACAAATATTTTTGTATACATGGGACCTTTTCTTCTTCAGGATATATGCCTAGCAGTGGGATCTCTGGGTCAGAGTACAGATATTTTAGTTACTTTACTCCCCTGTTTAATTTTTTAACAAACATCTTTTCATTTGTGATGTCTCCACTTTATATTCTTTCCCTCTTATTACATGGACAAAACACCTGATTCTTGATCATATAGTCTCCACTATGTTCCAAGATCAAGAAGAATAGTAAATGTACTAAATCCTCAAATCCAAAACTATAAATTTAAATCCATTATTGAGAAAATAAAGGAGACTATGACCTAAAAGATCAATCTTAGGAAACAGTTAATTGGCCATGAGACCTGGTCAAAATACATGCTTTCTATAAGACCTTCCAAAATAAGTTTTGACCCTATAGGGGTAAGAATTCTCCCCATTTCACAGGCTTGTTGTGGAGACTCTTGTTTCTTCCTCTATCCCTATATCAAATAACTAATTCAATTAACCAAAATTAACTAAATAAATTAGCTAAATAAATCAAAAGTTGCCAAATCTTCTGAATTCTGCCTCTTTAAAATCTCCTGCACAGCCAACATCCTAATTCAGCCCCTCATCATCTCTTGCCTGGATTACTACAATAGCTTCCAAATTCATTTTCTTGTTTCCAATCTCTCCCTTCTTCAATTTTTCCTCTACACAGTTGCCAAAATTATCTTCCTAAGGTCTGACATTGTCACTTTCCTGGTTAAGAACTTTCAATTTTTCCCTATTGCCTCTAAGATAAAATATATATTCATCAGTGTGGCATTTAAGGTCCTACATCAGTAGGGTGAAACAAATATGAAGGGGCAATAAATAAACATGCCTAAGGGCCACACATTAACTAAGAAAATCACTTACTGTATTTTTATTTATTTTGTTAAATATCTCCCAATTATATTTTAATCTGATCAGAGCATATAGTATTGCTGCTATAATAGATCTGCCACCTGTTTGATACTTCTGCACTATACAATTTAGCTTAACCTAAACTTCTAGCTTTATTTCACATTTTCTTCTTCACACATTCTTCTGGACTTCTAAAAGTTTCCCAAGTTTGGCCACTCACCTCCCACACTTTTCATTTTCATAAGCAGTACTCCATGCCTGTTAATGTTCACCTTTTGTCTTAATTTCTGCCTCTCAGAATTTTCATCTTCCGTTGAGGCTCAACTCAGGGGGCACCTCTTCTGTAAAGCTTTCCCCGGTTGTTAATGTTTTCTCCTTCTCCAAACTACCTTGTATTTTACTTCTCTGGAGGCCTGTTCTATGTTTCCAATAGAATGCCAACTCCTTGAAAATACAGTCTTTCATTTTTGCCTTTGTATTTTCAGCTCCCACATTGCTTAACACATAATTGGCTCTTAATAAACATTTTTAATTGAATCAAAATCCTGTTACCTAAAACTTTAATTATATTATTTCTGGATTAATGTCTATAAGTAGTAGGAAGACTTTAATATGAACTGGCATTAGACCCAAAGTCAAACCAAGAGAATGATATAAATGTTGACTACAAGAATTTGAATGAGCTTAGATTAAATTCAATGATCAGTATTGGTCCTGGAGGCCAAATGACCAGTAAGGGAAAAGAATATGCATTTAAATTGTTGTTCAGTTGTGTCTGACTCTTCCTGACCCCATTTGGGTTTATTTTTGGCCAGATAGTGAAATGCTTTGCCAATTCCTCCTTTCCAACTCATTTTATAAGAGAGGGAACTGAGGTAGATAGAATTAAGTGACTTGCTCAGGGTCACACTACAAGCAAGTGTGTGAGGCTGGATTTGAACTTCCTGCCTGTAAGCACAGTGCTTAATCCACTGTGCAGTTAAAAGCCAAAGCATTTAAATAACTCCTATGATATGTAAGGTACTATGCTGGGCATTTTACAAATATTATCTCATTTGATTTTCACCACAAGGAGCTATAATATCTCCATTTAACAACAAGGAAACTAAAGCAGGTAGGAGAGAATTGACTGACTATTCCAAGGTCACAACTAGTTAAGTGTCTAAGGCAGGATTTGATATCAGGACTATCCTGACTTCAGGCCCAGTGCCCTAACCGCTGTATCAGCAGTTGCCACTATTGATGAAGCACATTTCTCTACTTTCAGGCTATGAAATATTCTATGTTCTGTCAGAAGTGATCACCTGGTGAATTGGTTTTGTTTAACAATTTTTGGTATGTTAAGTGTATGAAAAGAAAGTGGTGAAAGTGATACTTAAAAAAAAGAAAAAAAAAAGAAGCCACAATAAAAAGCATACAAAAAATAACACCTATAAAGAGAAAGCACACAGGGGATTGGTGTTCTGGCTCTAAGATGAGGCAGCCTCTAGTCCTAGCTTTTCCTGATTTCTTCAGTTGCTAGTGGTTCTCACCACAAATTACCTTGTCTTTATTTTTGTATATAGGAAGGATTATATCTGGCCAGAGTGGCCAAATTGGTCCAGGGCATAAGACCACTTGATAGTACACCTTTTTTCAAGAAATTGTCTTGGAGAGTGAAATGAAGTAAGCTATTCCCCAACATATATTTATATTTACAGGCTGATTCCTTTGAAAGGGACTACTGTAAAATTGTAGGGAAAAGCCTTTGAGCTATTACTACTAAAAAAAAAACCCGAGCCCCTATGGATGTGCTTGCCATTAGCAATCAGTCAATAGATTGTCTCTTAGCAAAGGTTTATTTTTGCTATTTATTTAAATGGCATAGCAACAATAGTAGTTACAGATCCCCACCCCTTCATAAATCTGAGCTGCCATTTCCCACTACATAGTGTCCACTTGTCTAGTGGGCTCAAATTCAGAGTGCAATGGTGACCAAGTACAGGTATAAGATTTGTGTATATGAAGCTATCTCACAACTACTGAAAGTCTATTCTTTCTTTGTAGAGTCTTCACAAAGTGTCTCTTTTGGGTGCAGCATTTTTGCTAGTCAGTTTACTTTGCTCCCAGGGTCTGATCTTTTTCATAGCCTTACATCTTCTTTGCTGTTGGGGATCAGAATCCAAAAAGTTATTTCTTCCCTCAAGAGGCTTTCTCTATATATCCATGTTCATTTGGAATATGTGTCTTTACTCCTTTCTAGATGTGGAATTCTCCTACCAGCCAAATAACTCCACTTTAAAGCTGTGACTGATATTAGGGACTGAGGAAAGAGAAATTCCCTCCTATCTTCCTCCACAGGAAGTTCCTGGTTTACAGTTTCAATTTTTTTGTTCTCAAACTGCTGGAAATTGTCCAGGGGATAGCTATTTAAATCTCCCACAGAAGTAGCTATTTTTTACCCAGTTTCCTCCTTGACTCAATCAGAGAGATGTTTGTATCTTATAAAGGAATCACATAGTGTTACATCTTATTAACGCATTAAAATTGTATTCTGTAGGATATATCAACTAAGGGATATAGTGTGGGAGAAAGAAAAACATGTCCTAATTCCCTTCTATAAGAAGAATTCCAGAACCATTGAGAAAAATTCAGTACTTCCAAGAACTAGCAAAGTCCTAAAATCTCTGTGAAGATGCCTAAATTAATAACTGTTACTGAGCAACTTCCAAATAGAAGAAAGAATATTGACTTTGGAGGTAATAATAATAATAATAATAGCTAGAATTTCTATAGTATCTACTATGTGCTAGGCACTGGGCTAAGCACTTTATAATTATGATTTCATTTGATTCTTACATCAACCCTGCTATTGTGGTAGAAAACAGAGTCAAATAATTTAAGTTACTTGCACATGGTCACAGAAGTATCTGAGACTGGATTTGAAGTAAGATTTCCTGACTCTATGCCAAATGTTCTATTCACTGAACCACCCCTATGGGCCAGAGATGATGATGATGATGATGACAACTGTAACTATGACCACAACTAATCTTATTTCAATTTTTGACAAGACTGCTAAATGATTGGATCAGGAGAATGCTCTAGATATAATTTACCTACATTTAATTTATTTATTTTAATTTTAAATAGTATTTTGTTTTCCAAAAATACATCAAAATAGTTTTCAACATTCATTTTCAGAAGACTTTGTGTTCCAAACTTTTCTCCCTCCTTCTCTTCCTTACCTCTCTTTCACTATGAAAAATAATCTGAAATAGATTAAATATGTGCTATTCTTTTAAGGTCAGTATATTGTTTTCAGGTCAGTATGTTTTTTTTCAGGAATCTGTATGTACTCCCATTTCTATTTTATTTTGACACCACTGGGCTAGACAATTGTATAAATAGGTGATTCAGAACTATTTAAATAGTAGGATACAAAGAGGTGTTAGTAATGGTTTTGCATCAACTTGGGCTACTTTATAATCTGAACTTCAGTGGAGTACTTCTGGGTTCTGTGTTTGGCCCTGTGCTGATGAATATTTTTTAACAGTCTTGAGTAAAGGCCTGAATGATATGCTCATCAATTTGCAGAAGATACTAAGTTGGAAGAGATAACTAACACACAGGAATAGAAAGACAAAATTGAGAAAGATCTCAGTAGGTTAGAATAGTGTTTCTCAAACACTATTGGTCTCAAGACCCTTTTATACTCTTAAAAATTATTAAGGAATCCCCAAAAAGCTTTTATTTAATGGGTGATGTCATCAATATTTACCATGTTAAATTAAAATTAGATTGAAATATCTTAATATTACTATAAAGACTAGGTCCCTCCCTCCCCCCAAGGTCTTTGAGAACCATTGAACTAGGATATTGAGTTGAATCAAATAAAATGAAACAATATGGACACATGTAAAGCTTATACCCGAATTCAAAAAAAAAAATTAATTTCTCAATTACAGTGTGTGACAAAATGGCATTATTTAAAAAAAAAAAAAAAAAAAAAAAAAAAAAAGATTTTAGTAGATTGCAAACTCAATATGAATAAATAGGGTGTTACGGCAACCAAAAAACCTAATACAAACTAGAGAAAAAAATAGTTTCCAGGACTATAAATATAATAATCCCACTGTAGTTTTCCATTGCTAGACCACATCTGGAGGACTGTGCTCATATTGGGGCATCACATTTTAGGAAGAAAACTGATAAGCTGAAGAGCTTTCATAGGAGAGCGGCCAAGATACTGAAAAACTTCAAGGTTTTGACATGTGAAGTTCAGAAGAAGGAACTTGAAATATTTAGCCATTTAGCCAAGAGATGAGAAAACTTGGGAGCAGGGAGAGCTATAGAAATAACATAATGGTCTATTTTCAAATATTTGAAGGATTGTCAAATGGAAGAAAAAATAGACTGGTCTTGCTTGACCCCAGAGGATACAACTGAAAGCAATGTATGGAAATGGCCAAAAGGCAAATTTAGGTTTGACATAAAGAAAAACTCTCAATTAGCTTGACTTAAAAAGGAAATTGGCTACCCAGGAAGTAGTGGGTTTCCTGCCATTTGAGATATTCAGGCAAAGGAAATATTAGGGATTCTTTTTATTTTTTTACTGAGGCAATTGGGGTTAAGTGACTTGCCCAAGATCACATAGCTAGGAAGTGTTAAGTAAGTGTCTGAGATCACATTTGAACTGAGGTCCTCCTGACAAGATTAAGGATTCTTAATCTCAGTCCATAGAGAAATTTCAGAGAGTCTATGAATTTAGATAGAGGAAAAAACTCTAATGAAAATTCAGCATTTCCATTCATTCAATTCAATTCAATTTCTTCATTTGTAAACATTATGCTAAGAAGGGATTAATAAACTTCCCCAGACACAGAAAAGGTGGAGACTTTATGGAATTGGATGATCACTTGTTGTACCCATTGTAGAAGGAGATTTTAGTTGCAGATTGAATGAAACAATTTATCCCTTCCAGTCCTAAAGTCCTGAGCTTCTTTTAGTTCTGAAGTTATCTGATTTCTCCATAAATCACATTGTATAAATAGCCTTCAAATAATAGGAAGGTGAACAAGAAAGGTTTCTTAGCTTTTGTTTGCTTTTTAATTTTTTTTGCCCTCAGGCAGGTGAAAAATTCACTGAATTTGAGATCAGAAATTGTAAAAGAACCCAAAAACCATTCCATCATTCCCTGGGGCCTGATGGAGTACCAGAAATTTCACTGATAGGAAATGATTGAGGTTCTAATGCTTCGGCATCTTAATGAAATGTAGACTTTTCCAAAAGTTGTTACAATTTATCTTTTTTTTTATTAAAGCTTTTTATTTGCAAAACATATGCATGGGTAATTTTTCAACATTGACCCTTGCAAAGCTTCCTGTTACAAAGATGTTACAATTTCTCAAAAGAATCTTAAAGACCATCTTCTTTCCATCCCAAATATATTATTCCTTTCTTGGTGAATTCACAGGGTGTGCTGAAGTCAGCCGTCACTGGCTTGAAATTTTCATAATAAACATTCACATCTCAGAGATCAGCTACAAACAAGGTTTAATTTATTATTTTGTTGATTATCTTAACAAGTATTTGTTAAGTCTTTATTAGTGCACCCCTGAATAGATGAGTCAGTTTGTTAGGCCTCTGAAACCATTATCAAGATAACCTTCTGGAGCATGGCTAAAAGCAATCATTCTTACTACAAAGGATTTAATGCTAGAACTAAATTAATACCTGCATGAATTTGGTAAATGTAATGCAATTAAACAAGCATTTATTAAATATTTGTGGTATGTCAAAGCAACAGACAATATGGTATATTGACTCCAGGGATCTCTTTAAGATTAGGAATATTTAGAATTAAGTTCTGCCTCTATACACACTGCAATGTGACCATGGTCAAAGCAATTAATTTCTTAGGACTCCAAGCATTGCCTGGACTCTAAATTGCATTTGATATTTTGATCTGTCTATGTAAAGAGTTTCAAAACAAGTCATTGTAATTTAGTCCTTTTAGTCATTCAGATTCTTCATGATCCTACTTGGGTATTTTTCTTCTACTTAATTTTTAATTTTAACTCAATATTTTTTTTTCCAATTAAATGTAAAGATAGTCTTCAATAGTCTACTTTTGTAAGATTTTTAGTTCCTTTTTTTTTCTTTCTTCCTTCTCTCTTTCTCAAGGATGGCAAACATATAGGTTATGCATGTATAAACATGTTAAACATATTTATACATTACTTAACACATGTTGTGAAAGAAGAATCAAAACAAAAGGGAAAAACCACAAGAAAGAAAATATGAAAAAAAAAAAGTGGAAATAGTATGCTTTGATCGGCATTCAAACTCCATAGTTCTTTCTCTGGATGAAGATAACATTTTTCATCCTAAATCTTTTGAAATTGTCTTGGATTGTTGTACTGCTGAGAAAAGGTAAGTCTATCATAGTTGATCATTGCACATATTATTACGTACAATGTTCTCCTAGCTCTGATCACTTCACTCAACATTACTTCATGTAAAAGTCTTTCCAGGTTTTTCTGAAATCTTCCTGCTCATCATTTCTCATAGCACTATACTATTCCATTACATGCATATGCCACAATTTGTTCAGTCATTCCTCAACTGATAGGCATCCACTCAATTTCCAATTCTTTGCCACCACAAAAAAAAAAAAAAAAAAACAACCTACTATAAAAAAATTTTTTGTCTGTGTGGTCTTTTTCCTTTATTTTTTTAAAATGATTTCTTTGGGATACAAACTAGTAGTATTGTTGCTGGTTCAAAGGGCATGCACAATTTTATAGCCCTGGGGGCATAATTCCAAGTTGTTCTCCAGAATGGTTGGATCAGTTCATAACACCAGTAAAGAATTAATGTTCCAATTTTCCCACATCTCCAATAATTACTATTTTGTTTTTCTGTCATATTAACCAATCTGATAGGTATGAGATGGTACCTCAAAGTTGTTTTAATTTGCATTTTTGAATCAATAATGATTCAGACCATTTTTTCATATGACTGTAGGTGGCTTTAATTTCTTTATCTGAGGAGATAAACTAGAACTATTACCAATATACAAGATTGCCCACTGTCACTATTACTATTCAATATTATATTAGAAATGTTAGTTTTGGCAATAAGAGATGAAAAAGAGATTAAAGGAATTGGAATAGGTAAGGAGGAAGCCAAATTGTCACTCTTTGCAGATGATATGATGGTGTACTTAGAGAATCCTAGAGATTCAACTAAAAATCTACTAGAAACAATTTACAACCTTAGCAAAGTTGTAGGATACAAAATAAATTCATATAAATCATTAGCATTTTTATATGCTACCACCAATTCCAGGAGCAAGAGATACAAAGAGAAATTCCATTTAAAATAATTGCAGATAATATAAAATATTTGGGAGTCTACCTGCCCAGGCAAAGTCAAGAGCTATATGAAGAAAATTACAAAACACTTTCCACACAAATAAAGTCAGATCTAATCAACTGGGAAAATGTCAAGTGCTCATGGGTAGGCTGAGCTACTATAATAAAAATGACAATACTACCTAAATTAATCTATTAATTCAATGTCATACCAAACTCCCAAGAAATTATTTTACTGACTTAGAAAAAATAACAACAAAATTCATCTGGAAGAACAAAAGGTCAAGAATTTCAAGGGAATTAATGAAACAAAATGCAAATGAAGGTGGTCTAGCTGTCCCAGACCTAAAACTATATTATAAAGTAGTGGTCATCAAAACCATCTGATACTGGCTAAGAAATAAGTAGTCAATCAGTGGAAAAGGTTAGGTTCACAGGACAAAATAGTCAATGACTATAGAAATCTAGTGTTTGACAAACCCAAAGACCCCAGCTTTTGGGATAAGAACTCACTATTTGACAAAAACCTCTGGGAAAATTGGAAATTAGTATGGCAGAAACTAAGCATTGACATGCATCTAACCCTATACCAAGATAAGATTCAATGATTTAGATATAAAGAGTGATATTATAAGCAAATTAGAAAAACAAAGGATAGTCTACAAAGTCTCAGATATGTGGAGAAGGAAGGAATTTGTGACCAAAGAAAAACCTGAGTACATTACTGAAAGCAAAATGGATGATTTTTATTGTATTAATTTAAAAAGTTTTTGAACAAACAAAACCAATGCAGACAAAATTAGGAAGGAAGCAGTAAACTGGAAAAACATTTTTATATTCAAGGGTTCCAATAAAGACCTCATTTCTAAAACATATAGAGAATTGATAAGAATTCAAGCCATTCTCCAGTTAATAAATGGTCAAAGGATATGAACAGGCAATTTTCAGATGAAGAAATTAAAATCATTTCTAATCATATGGAAAGGTACTCTAAATCATTATTGATCAGAGAAATGCAAATTAAGATAACTGAGGTACCATTACACACTTCTCAGATTGACTAAAATGACAGAAAAAAGATAATGACAAATGTTGGAGAGATGTGGGAAAACTGGGACACTGATACATTGTTGGTGGAGTTGTGAACTGATTCAACCATTCTGGAGAACAATTTGGAACTATGCCCAAAGGGCTATCAAACTGTGCATACTCTTTGATCCAGCAGTATTTCTACTGGGCTTGTGACCTAAAAAGATCATAAAGGAGGGAAAGGGAACCATATGTGCAAAAATATTTGTGACAGCCCTTTTTGTAGTGGCAAAAAACTGGAAACTGAGTGGACCCCCATCAATTGGAAAATGGCTGAACAAGTTATGATATATGAATTTTGTGGTATATTATTGTTTTATAAGAAATTATCAGCATGATGATTTCAGAGAGTCCTGGAGAGACTTACATGAACTGATGCTAAGTGAAATGAACAGAACCAGGAGATCATTATACACAGCAACAGTGAGATTATGCAATGATCAATTTTGATGGGCATGGCTCTCATCAATAATGAGGTGATTCAGATCAGTTCCAATGGTTTTTTGATGAAGAAAGCCATTTGTACCCAGAGAGTAGACAGTGGGAAGTGAAGGTAGACCACAACATAGTATTTTCACTCTTTTTGTTATTTGCTTGCATTTTGTTTTCTTTCTCATTTTTTCCTGTTTTTGATCTGATTTTTCTTATGCAGCATATTTGTGGAAATATGTATAGAGGAATTGCACATATTTGACATATACTGGATTATTTGCCAACTGGGGAAGAAGGAGGGGGGAAAAGAGAGGGAAAATTAGAACACAGGATTTTGTAGGAGTGAATGGTGAAAAATGTCCATGTATGTATTTTGAAAATAAAAAGCTATAATTTAAAAAAAAAAACATTCCACTGGTGAAAAATAAAGACTTGTTTTGTTTCATCTTAAAAAAAAATAAAGTTGTATGACATATTAAAAAAAAAAACCTAGAAAGATTTACATGAACTGATGCTGAGTGAAACAAGCAGAATCAGGAATACATTGTACAAAATAACAGCAATAATGAGTGATGATCAACTATGAAAGGCTTGGTTCTTCTCAGAGTTTCAGGAATCCAAAGCAATCCCAATAAACTTTGGACAGAAAATGTCATCTGCATCCAGGAAAAAAACTAAGGAGACTGAATGTAAACCAACAGATGCTTTGTTCACTTCTTTTTTCTGTTTTGTTTTTTATTTATCTCTCCCCATGGTTTTTCCCTTTTGCTCTGATTTTTCTCTCCCAAAATGATTCATAAAGCAATGTGTATTGAAAATAAATAAACTTATTACAATGAAAAAATTTCTTCATCTGAAAATTTTCTGTTCATATCCTTTCACCAATTATCAATTGGGGAATGGATTACCCATTTAGAGTTTTCTTATCAAACATTTCCTTGTCTAGCTCCTTTTGCAGATGGGGAAATTAAGGCAAGCAGGATTAAGTGACTTGGCCAGATCACAAAGTAACTGAGGTCAGATTTGAACTCAGGAAGATGAGTTTTCTTTACACCCGACCTGGTGCTCTATGCACGATGGCACCACCTAGCTGCCCCAAATAGTTCTCTTTTCCCTACATTTATGAAATCACAAATTTAAGGGGGAGGGGGGAATGTGTGAAGCATTATGTTGCATATGAAAGATGCAAAGAGTGATTACTTTATGTCTTTGGACTTCTCTTTCTTCATCAGTAAAATAGAAAAATAGACTAGATATTTCCCAATATTTCTTCTTCCTAATTCCTATGAAAAGTGTTTTCAGTTCTCCAAGGAAGTTTGGACTTTTGGGTGATCAATTGTAGAGGGCCAGGAGATAAGAATCCATTCCAGGTCTTGAATATTACAGTAGCTTGGCTCATCAATTTCCCTTTTCTATATACAATAGCAGAGATATACTTATTAATATATTGGTAAGAAGCCTGGTGACTGAAGCAAAATGGAAACTCAGCTATATAATAGATAAAAGACATACTTTTGAAGTTAGGACAGGAAAAGCAACCCACATTGGAGACTAAAGGCATTTCGGAAAAAGGTGCTTGAGAACACTGGTATAATTTTACTCTGATGTGTATCTCAACTATTTATACCTCTGGGTAGCCAAGATCCAGGCTTAATTGTTTGCATCTCAGTAGATTGTGCTTGTTGGAAGCATATAGAAATATCAAAGAGCATATTCTATATCAAGCCTATAAGCATTGGAAGTATATATATTTGTCTCTCTGATCAATAAAATCTGAAGAGTTCATATCGAATTCTCTCCTCCTGGCCCCTGACTGACACACCCTTATTTCACTACTGGAGCTAAATTTCAACAATCAATGAAAACAGACTTTCCTTTCCAATAGTGTAGAAGCGTATTTGGATGTAGTTCCATCAGAATTCTCTAAGGCCTAAGAAATCTTGCCCCCTTTGTCCCTAGTCTGAGTGATCCTGAACTCTTCAACAGCCACCACTTGTCCTGACATAGTTCGTAGCCAAGTGGGAGTGATGATATCTCTAAGAAACTCTTTTCTTCACTCTCAAGCAGGCATTTTTTCTAATTCCCTACAGAGATAGTGTCCTCTAAGGTGTTGAAAAGTAAACTAATACATATGCACACTGTCACATCTGCAGAAGAGACCAAGTGCTCCCCTGCCTACACAACACAAAGTGTTTGAGAAAATCCCAGAAAATATTTTCCTGGAAGCCAGGGGTATTACACAGTTCTAATAGCATGACCCAATTCTCAAAATGACCACATTAAATGCTGAAAGCAGTTTTCCATTCTTTTCCTTTGGGAATCTCACACAGATTTAATTTCATAAAGAGTCCTGACCTTGAATCTCCTAAAATTCAGATGAGTGGTAGCAGGCACTAACTTTTAAATCATAACCATGGCATTAATATGAAGGGTCACTCTAGCAGCCTAGAGAGTATCCTCCAATTCATCCTATCCACCCTACAGCACAGCATTGCTTTACTCTGGGATTTAAGATTCTCTACAATCAGTGTTTAACCTTTTATCTCAGGATCCCATATTGATGCTCTTTGCTGTAGCCAAACTTGATCTACTCATTGTCTCAAAAATGTCTTATGCAGCCACATCTCAGCATCGTCACTCACACCTGCCTTCTGTGGGTCCTTTCAATCCTTCAGGAGCTGGCTCAAATCTCATCATCTCTTTAAAATCTTCTCAAGTCACATCTCCCTCTTCTGAACTTCTATAGCACTGACAGTTAGCATTGCTTCTGTAGCATTCATCAATGCAGTTACCTAAACTCTTACAGCTATAAAATATAAACTCATTCTACATTATAATATAAACAAAATGTAAATAGGAACGACTATAGGATCATAAATTTAGTTAGAGTTGCAAAGGACCTTAGAGGCAATCAACCTCATTTTACAGATAAAGAAATTGAGGTACAGAGGCTTGTTCAAAGTCCCAAAGCTAGTATCTGAGGTGGTATGTGAAGCCCTATGATCAAGAGCTTTGCCCACTGTATCATGCTGCTTCTCAAATATTTCACAATGAAGTTAAGACACTCAAACCAAATCCTACTTGTCAAGTTGGTTTTCTTTATATTTATAACACTGTTCCTTTGGAAACAACTTCCTCTAATAATATTGTTTTATCTAATGGTATGTTTTCCCAAGGGCAGCTTGGTTACACAGTGGATAGAGTGCTTGTCTCAGAGCCAGAGTTAATCAATTGTAGAGGGCCAGGAGATAAGAATCCATTCTAGGTCTTGAATATTACAGTAGCTTGGCTCATCAATTTCCCTTTTCTATATACAATAGCAGAGATATACTTATTAATATATTGGTAAGAAGCCTGGTGAGTATCTGAACTCAAGCACTTACTAACTGTATGACCCTGTACAAGTCACTTAACCCTATTTGCTTCAATTTCCTCATCTATAAAAATGAGTTGGAGGAGGAAATAGCAAACCATTCCAGAATCTTTGCTAAGAAGAGTCCAAATAGGGTTACAGAGAGTTAAACAGATTGAAATAATTTAGCAGCAACAATGTTTTCCCAAAGCCAATCCAATAATTTCACTTTGGACAAGCAATTTAACCTCTCTGTGCCTCAGTTTCTTTATATGTAAGTATGACTGCCTCTAAGGTCCTTCATAACTCTAAATCTATGATCCTCTAGATATTTCTATTTGTCTTATCTTCCCAACTAGCAGAAGGTAGGTACCATATCTTAAATTTCTTTGGTTTTAAGTGATGCAGTAGATGATGTCAGGTTTAAATCAAAAAGACCTGAATGTAGATTCTGTCTCTGACACTTGCTAGCTGTCTAACCTTAGACCTCTCTCTGGCTCAGTTTCCTTTCACTTAGGATGGGGAAAATAACAATTCCCACCTCCTGTGATTATTGTGAAGGGTTAAATGAGATAACACACATAAAGTGCACTTCTGAATTGGTTGACAAATGTTCTTCCTTCCATTATTTCCAGATCTCCCATCTCTAAGTCAAAATGATTACATATATGTTCTTACTAACTAAACATCATTCATTGTTTTTGTATTACTATAAGCCTTCTGCTTTATATCCCACATCCCATAATGTTAACACAAAGAGTTTTGCTCACAGTGTTACCCCAAAGCAGGCAAAGATAATCCCTACCTGCTGTTCCAGTTGTGGGGACAGTGACCACTAACCCAAAATAATTCAAATAAACATTTCTCAGAGACAGAGCAGAAAGTTTATTCAAATCCTGCAGGAAAGGAGTGCCACTTTCACCAGGATAGTCTAGTGAAAGGAGGCAAAGGACAGGCAACAGAGCAGAGTTTTTTTTAATATCCCAAAACAATTTTTATCCCATCTTGGGCCCCAGCTGTCCCTGACAATATCAGGACTCACAGGCTGTCTTGGGAATCCATTCTACCCTCAGGGTACAAGAACAGGGGGACTATAGATTACAAAATGGTTTGTGTAAGATTAAGCAAGGGTACAAGCAAGGGGGGGGTTCCTGGAATTGTATCCCTAAACTATGGCAGGGGTCAGTTTTCTGTGAAGGTCTCCTGTCCATCCCACTTACAGTGGTGATAGAATATTCCAAGGATGGAGCTCACATTTACATGAAGCTCTGTGGATACCTCGGCCTCAACGTGTATTGCATTCAACATATATTAGACCCATACACAACAGCTCTGTGGAGCTGAAAGTACAGATATTACTGTCCTGATTTTACAGATAGACCAAGCAACTGGTTCCAGATCAGATAGCAAAAGAAGGAATAAGGCCAGAAATTCTACCCAGCCTTTGGATTGCAAATCCAGTGTTCTTTTCTGTACTGGGTTGTTTCTGTGCTAAGCTATTTTCCAAATGATTCATGACTACCTCAAAGTTACATTCCTTTGTTAACACAAACAAATTGAGATTGAAACTAAAAGCTCCTTGAAGGCAAAGAATATAATTTGTTTTGTTCTTTGGATGGCCAGCCTCTAGTATAGTACTCTGTACAGAGTATAGCCTCTAGTATAGCCTCTGTACAGAATACAGAGCAGGCTTAATTCAACTTTGTTGAATTAAATAGTACTAAAGGATGCCAAATGTTTTCAGCGATAGTCCTGCCGCTGTAATATGAAAAAAAGACTAGAATACACCCACACACACTTTCTATTTGCCCACTGTAGAAGGAGGGCCAGCTTTAGACAAGGCATTATTGGTATTAGACATTAGACAAAGTACTGGCATTATGTATCTGACTCCCAGTATCTCTTTTCTGTATAATTTATCTTCCTCTCCTTCCACTTCTGCCTTGGGGTCAACTTCCTTTCCTGGTATCAAGTGTCCACTGCCCAGTTTTTAACCTCATTCTCTGAAGCAAAACAAAATAGTCTCCCTCACCCTTAAAAAAGCTTTCACTTAGAGACTACCATAAAAAGAGAGTGAAAACTTGGCTCTACTAGATACTTGGGTCACCTTGAACAAATCATTTGAACTCTGAATGCCCTCAGGCAGTGCTCTCAAACTATAAATTACCGAGAAAGAGCTCATCTGCTTTGGAGGAGGAAGTTCCTTACCTGGAACTTCCTATTTTGATAAAATCAAAGGTCAAATGAAAATAAAAAAGCCTTCATGTAATCTCAAACTATTGTCCTATATTTCTTATGGCCAGATTCCTAGAATTGTCCATATTCACTGCCTTCATTTTCTGATCACTCACATTCACTTTTCAAGCCCTTGAAATCTGGTTTCTGAGCTCATTACTGAATTGAAGTTCAGTTACCAATGATCTATTAATTGCCAGATCCAATGACTTTTTCTCAGTCCTTGTCCTTCTTAACTTTTCTGCTGTTAATCATGTTTTTCCCCAGAATCTCTTCCTTTGCTGGTTTTTCCTACCTTGCTCTCCCTTATGGTTCTCATCTTATCTGTCTGGCCATTCGGGCTAGGTCTCCTTTGTAGGATCATCACTTTTCCTACTCCCATCCTCTATGTCCATACTTATCCCCAGGCCTCTGCCTCAGACCTTCTTCTATTCTTCTATAATTTCTCGGTGACCTCCTAAATTCTTATAAGTTTAACTATTACCTTACTCTCTTGAATTCCATTCCCACATCACTAACAACATGATTGTACAGCTCCACCTGGATGTCCCATTGTTATTCAGTCCCATATGATTATCCTTGACTTCATTTGGGATTTTCTTGGCAAAGACACTGGATTGGTTTGCCTTTTCCTTCTCTAACTCATTTGACAGATGAGGAAACTGAGGCAACCAGGGTTAAATGATTTTCCCAGACTCACACAGCTAGGAGTATCTGAAGCTGGATTTGAACTCAGACAGATTTTAGGCCCAGGACTCTATCCATTGTGCCCTCTAACTGCCCTATATATCCCATAGACATCTTAAATTCAACATATCCAAAGCAAAAGTCATATCCTACCCACTATGAATTTCCTTCCCTATTTCTGAAGACAACACCATCATCTTTCATGGTTCATATTACTCATGTCTTTTACTTCACACAGTGACCAAATCCCTATTCCTAAAGCACAGGTCTGACCACATCACTACCATGCTCACGGACCTTCCATGGCTTCCTTCTGCCTCCAACATATAATATAGGCTTCTGCTGTTTCTTTTCAAAGCTCTCACCAGCCCGATGCCAACAATCTTTTTAGACCTATTATGGATTATTGTCTTTCACAGACTTTATTTCCAGCCAAACTGGTCAGTCTGCTGTTCTGTATACTTTCCTTCTTCCTTTGCACAACCTTCCTCCCATGTCTAGAAGCCAGGCCTTCATCTCTGACTCACAAAATGACTTGGTTGTTGTTGTTGTTGGTGTTGTTATTCAGTCATGTCCAACTCCTTGCAACCCCATTTGGGGTTTCTTGGCAAAGATACTGATGTGGTTTGTCATTTCCTTCATCAGTGATTTCACAGATAAGGAAACTGAGGCAAATAGAGTTTAAAGACTTGTCCGGAGTCACACAATTAATAATCAGTTGAATTCTATTTGAACTCAGGACTCCCGGACTCCAACTTGATATTCTGTCTACTGAACCACCTAGCTATCCTAGTCACAGAATGACTATCTTCTTTTTAAAGTCCAGTTCAAGTACTAATTCCTACAAAAAGTCTATCCTGATTTCCCAGGTAGCTAACACCCTACTCCATGACCAGAAATTACAGAGTATCTGTTTTACCATTCCTCCCCTCTTCTGAGAAAGTGCTGAGAGGGCAGAGACATTTTTGGTACACAATGCAAATTCAATAAATGCATTTTGAATGTTGCACTTATTGGATGGTTAATTATATTTTATAGAAAATGTCTTTCACTTGCTATTCCTTCCAAATATTTGCATTTTAAGCCATGATACCCTAGCCTTAAAGTGTTGCATAAGTGTTAGCTATTAATATATTTCAGTCATCTTTTCATCATTGCATTCCCCAGCACCTAGCACAAACAAGATGATTATGAATGATAAAATTGAATTGCCTAATTCTAAAGTTTTCCCACTCAGACAGCTCCATGAAAGACACTGAGGATTGACCTAGAAGTCAGAGAACAGGATCCTTTCCATAGTGAGACTTTCCCCATCAAGGTTTTGATATATCATAAGTTGGCATAAGAAATTAAATGGGAATTTTGGGGAGTTTTGCAGAAGTCACAGATGACATGGGAAGGCCAGCAGATAAGGTACTATAAACACTCCATGGAAAAAAATTCAGATATCTCTGGTTCTGAAAGGGTGGCCAAAAATTTTAAATGGATTTTCCAAATTATGGTAGGAGGGGGACATAAGGGAGGTGCCATGTCCCTAACCCCAGAGATATTGAAGGGATAACAGAGATAACCATCCCAGTTTTAGAATGAAAAAAAAAAAATTCTGAGTCAAAATCTTAGCTTTGCCAATTATCAACTGTCTGACTTGATCTCCAGGGCTTGGAACAGTGCCTGTTACATAGTAGGAACTTAAAAAATGCTAGTTAAATGACTGACTTTGAATCTGTAAATTGAAGGTTTATTCCAGATCCCCACTGAGATCTTTTCCAGAACTAAATCTATTATCCTGTCCTATAAAGTGAGTTCTAGATCTGGCTCTGGCACCAACTGGCTGTGTGGTGTTGAGCAAGTAACTCAATCTAACATGGAACTCAGTTTCCTTGTCTGTTTAAAAAAAAAAAAAAAAAAAAAAAAAGGTTTGGGACTAGATGATTTCTAAAAAGTCTTCCAGTCCTATGACTCAGAATTCATCTAGCACAGTCTTCCCCTTGTCCTAAATAAAAATTGTCTTTGTAGCTGTAATTGCAGGGCTTCCATGTGAAGGTCAGTCAGGGAAACTTTTATCTTTGTAGGATGAAGGAAAGAGCATTAAGACAAGAATAAGGAGAACATTCCCTATGTTAAGCTCTATGTTGCTATTATTCCTTGTTTATGGCTCAACTTTTGTTACCCTTTAATTCTATGTCCTTGAGTAAGCTACTTAAACTTAAATATTACCCTGTTTCCTTATTCTGTCAGATGGGAATACTATCTGTCTGCTTAAATTACAAGATCATTTTAAGAACCTCAAAAGACACAGTATGAAAGTACCTGAAAAGTGTTAAGGACTGGAATCTCTCCAATAGAATACATATACATATTCAATAACATATTTAGATGGAGCTTCCCTCACAATAACTCTAGGATAATAGTTTTAATGTAGAAATGTATGTGTGTATATTCAGCCATATTATATATAGAAAATTTCTATAGAAATATAGAAAATATATAAAGAAAATGTTCCATATATAGAAAATCTATATTATATATAGAAAATGTTGGAGTTGACAAGAACCATGATACATGTAAATAACTTTATAATGTCTTCACTCTGAGGAACTCCAACTCTAAGACCGCATATCCTAGAAAATTGTCTGAAACACATAGAAAGAAGTGGAGTGTTCCTGATAAGGAAATTTGGGGGACAAACAGTAACCAAAAACAAAGGAAATAAGGGGACCAGGATGGTTAAGTGACTTGCCTAAAGTCATACAGTACGTGGCTAGGGGACCTGCTAGAACATGAGCTCAGGTTTTCTAAATTCAAGGCCAGTGCTCCTTCCACTCCATTCCTTCATGACCCAGCCAGAATCAGCTGCTGGTAAACCTTAGGGATTTACTATTGATTTTTCCCTGACCATTCTTCCATCTTCCATCTAGAGTTTCTAGAATGTAGCACTAACAATAGACTTAAAAGTAAATAACCGCAATTAAGTAGCATTTTCAGATTTGTAAAAGGCTTTGCCTTCAGCAAGCCATTTGATCCTCACAAAATCCAGAGACAGCTACATTGTGTCCATTTTACTGATGGAGAAATTAAACCTCACAGAAGTTAGATGATTTGGCCAGGGTCACAGCTTTTGTAAATGTCTGAGCCAGCTCTTCCTGAGGCCAAGTCCAATATTCCATCTACTATTCCAGAAGTAAGGAAAGCTCGGTTCAAAATTCCTTTATTCTTCCTTTTCTCCCCTTATAGGATTTAGATTTGTGAACTATTTATCTTTAGGCAATGTCTGAGATACTTAAGATGCAACCTATTATTTTCCACATCAAAGGGATATATGCCATGGCTCTGACAACTTTTTTAAATGTTTCAAGAATAACCCTGACTCTCTGGTTAGAATGTGCCTTTCCTTTCCATTAGAAGATTAAAACAAGATTGTTGAAGACAGGTAGTTTGACTTTTCTCTTCATCATATTCTGATCAGCACCATGTTAGACATTACATAGATGATCACAAAAGACCTGAAGAGAAGGAAGAGGAGAAGGAAGAGGAAGAAGGGAGGGAGAAAAGAAGGAAGGAAGGAAGGAAGGAAGGAAGGAAGGAAGGAAGGAAGGAAGGAAGGAAGGATG
>JAJPUD010001223.1:314778-351882 GCA_023553655.1 Myrmecobius fasciatus | reverse complement strand
CTAAGGTAGTGCCTAAGGTACTCCTGCCCACAGTTCAGACCAAGGAAGAACTCTGGGATGCGAGAACTCCCTACCAACTCCCTACCCTCTCTGACTTAAAACAGAGACTAGAAGGTCCCCTCCGTAGCCCTTTCTTCACTATACCAAATTCTGGTTTCTGATGGTCAATTCCACATGCCCTTTCTGCTTTTTACACGGCAATGACTCTTCCTGTTCCCTCCCCCCGCCCCCAAGTTTCCAGTCTCTGGCAAGGCACTCAACCCCAGGTCCAGGGGAGAGAACTGCTCGCCAGCGACACTTCTCAAGACAAACTCCCCGCAAGGAGGGCGCGGGTGCCCTTTCCATCATCACGGGAAAGAACGCCGGCGCAAAAGATAGCAGAATCAAACAAAGCCCCGGGACAAGTAGCCCAGCATCTGGTCCAAGCACAAGAAGCCAGCAGACACGCTTAGAGACAGACTGATTCCTTCCATCCTTCGCACAAAACAATCCTAAAACCAAATGCTGAGAAAGAGCTGCGCCAGATAAAGAGCTAGAGCCAGAGGAAGAAAGATCCGCAAGGACAACACACACATCTGTCATTGTCCCTCCCTCCCTCGATCTGCGTCTCTGTCTCTGTGTATGTCTTAGTGTCTGTATCTCTCTTCTTTGTTTCTCTGTCTGTCTCACACTTTCTCAAAAGTTCCCTTAGCCTCCCCATCTAGGAAAGAGGATTATTAGGGCGTTAGGGAGAGAAAAGAAGAGGAGAAAGGCTGACGGGTCTTAAGAGATTGTGGCGACTGCCGGTAGGATTCAGGTCAAATCCTCCTCGCTCTTACCCTCCATGAGCTGCCTGCGGAGGTGTCTTCCTTTTTCCTAGATTTTCGGCTGCTTGCAGGACTGCGCTCTGCCTCAGTGAGAGGTGATCATGAAAACTTAGCTTTTTATAATCAGCTCTTTGGCTCGTGGGAGGGGCTAAATCAGTTTCGGGAGGAACCTGGAAGCTGGGGGTCGCCCTAGGTCTTTTTTTTTTCATCGACGCGAGAGAACAAATTGCCTCAGGAGAGTGCAAGAGACAAAAATCTCCTGGAATCAAACCGAAGCTCCATGGAATTTGTAGTTTTATTTGAAATCTTGCAGTTCTGCGGTGTTCCGACCTTCTTTTTTGGAGAAGTCACCGGAGGTCATTTGCAAAGAAATTTTGCGCATTCCAGATTTGAAGCCAGACAACAGAAGGGGAACCCTCTGGCCTCTCCAGGAAAGCTTTCTTGCTGGGTAATTAATGAACCTTTGGCTTCTTAAACTTTGGCAGCGCAGTGTAGCAGAACCGGCGTGGGACTGAGGGTGGGAGGGGGGACAGAAATGATTTGGGGCCGCTTCTCCCTTTCTGCATTTTTATAGCTGTCAATTAACCAATGCTTATTAAGCACCTACTATGTGCTGGGCACCGTACTAGTAGCTAAGGATACGAAAAAAAAAAAAAAAAAAAAGCAAAAGCTAGCCCCAGCTCCTCAGGACTCACAGTCCTGGAGAGCCGGGACAAAGTCAGCGGCAAATCGTTTAACTCTGGGAACTTCAGTTTCCACCTGGCAAAATGAGATGTCTGCCAAAGTATTAAACCAACTATAAAGTGATTTTTAAATGTCCATTTATAGTCTTTTCCCTGATTGGTGCAGTTCTTTTTGTGTGAGCAACGATTCTTATTATCTTCGTATTAATTACTATAATACAATAGTAGTACTATCATATCATATAAAGCTATTATTAAGAGAAGCAGCCTGAGGCTGTAGATAGCTTTCCGAGCTTGGAGTAAGGGAGACACGGGTTCTAATTTTGTTGCTGACATCTTTGTGTTTAAGACAACTTGCTAGGATGTGCTAAATATTAGAGATGGAAGGAGTTTCCCCAAGCTGAGAAAATGACAAATTATTTGTCTGTATTATTTTCTATTAGTAACAAAAAAAAACCCTTTAGATTACACAAATGCAAATTTCCATATTTGTCATGTTGTGCAAGAAAAATCAGACCAAAAGGAGGAAAAACCACGGGAAAGAAAAAGTAAGTAAACAAAAAGATGAACATATGCTTCAATCCACATTCAATCTCCATAGTTCTCTCTCTGGATGCAGATCACATTTTCCATCCCAAATCTATTGGAATTACCTTGGATCACTGTATTGCTGAAAAGAGCTAAGTTTATCATAATTGATCATCACATAATCTTGCAGTTACTGTGTACAGTGTTCTCCTGTTTTTGCTCACTTCATTCATGTAAGTCTCATCATTTCTCATAAAACAATAATATATACCCTATATTACCATAACTTATTCAGCCATTTCCCAGTTGATGGAATATCCAAACAGTAACACATCTTAAAGTGCTTGAAAATTTGCAAAACACTTTACCAGGGGCAAACTTGGAAAGTAGGTCTTAAAAAATTATAATTCATGAATGTCCATCAGCTGGAGAATGGCTGAATAAACTATGGTATATGAATATTATGGAATATTATTGTTCTGTAAGAAATGACCAGCAGGACGATTTCAGAGAGGCCTAGAGAGACTTACATGAACTGATGCTGAGTGAAATGAGCAGAACCAGGAGATCATTATACATGGCAACAACAATACTATATGACGATCAATTCTGATGGACATTGCTCTCTTCAACAATGAAATGTTTCAAACCACTTCCAATTGTTCACTGAAGAAAGCCATATACACCCAGAGAGAGGGATGTGAAATGTGGACTACAACATAACATTTTCATGCTCTCTATTGATGTTTGCTTGCATTGTGTTTCCTTTATGTGATTTTTCTTTCTTGTAGATACGATTTTTCTTGCACACCAATGATAAGTGTGGAAATATGTATACATATATTCGATTTGTCAAGTATTTTAACATAATTAACATGTAGTGGATATCCTGCCATCTAGGGGAGGGGTGGGGAGTAGGGAGGAAAAATTTGTAACAGAAAGCTTTGTAAGGGTTAATATTGAAGAATTACTCATATATATGTCTTGCAAATAAAAAAAAATATATAATTCATTAAATGATCCAACTATTCTGGAGAGCAATTTGGAACTATGCCCAAAGAGGTATAAAACTATGCATACTCTTTGATCCAACAGTGTCACTTCTAAGTCTGTATCCCAAGGAGATCACAAAACAGGGAAATAGACCCACATCTGCAAAAATGTTTGTAGCAGCTTTTTTGGTAGTGGCAAAGGACTGGGAATTGAATGAATGCCCATCAGTTGGGGAATGACTTAATATGTTATGGTATGTGAATGAAATGGAATATTAATGTGAAATGATGAACAGGCTGATTTCAGAAAAGCCTGGAAAGACTGATAAACTGATGCTGAGTAAAGTAAGCAAAATCAGGAGAACATTGTGCACAGTACTAGTAAGAATGTGATCATCAACTGTGATGGACTTGGTTCTTCTCAGCAATGCTGTGATTCAAGACAATTCTAATAGACTTGGAATGGAAAATGCCATCTAAAACCAAAGAGAGAACTATGGAGACTGAATGGATGGAAGCATAGTATTTTCACCTTTTTTTGTTGTTGTTGTTAGCTTATTTGCTTTTTCTTTCTTGTGGTTTTTCCCCCCTTTGATCCGGTCTTTCTTGCACAACATGACAAATTTGGAAATATGTTTAAAAGGATTGTATATGTTTAACCTATATCAGATTGGGGAAAGAAGGAGGCAAAGAAGGGAGGGAGAAAAATTTGGAGCACAAAGTCTTCCAAAAATGAATGTTGACAACTATCTTTACATGTATTTGGAAAAATAAAATACTATTGAGAAAAAAGAAAATATTATAATTCCTGTTTCATGGATAAGGAAACGTGCTCAGAAAACTTAATTGAGTAACACAATAAGAGTTTGAGTTATTCAGAGGGGGAAGAACATCTTGTTTTCAGGAAAAAAAAAATGCTTGTAAAGAATAGAGCACCCAAATGTCAGAAACTAATTCTCAGTTCTTGCACCATTGTTTGATAGGACTTTATAGAAAAAAGTCTTCCCTTTCTTGAACTTTCATTTTACCCTCTTCAAAGACCCAAAATTTCTTTTTTATTAAAACTTTTTATCTGAAAAGCATATGTATGGATCATTCTTCAACACTGACCCTTACAAAGCTTTCTGTTACAAATTTTTCTCCCCTAGTCCCCACCCCTCCCCTAGATGGCAGGAAATCCACTACATGTTAATTATGTTAAAATACTTGACAAATCAAATATACGTATACATATTTCCACACTTGTCATTGTTGTGCAAGAAAAATTGTATCTACAAGAAAAAAATTCAGAGAAAAGAAACACAATGCAAGCAAGCATGAAAATGTTATGTTGTAGTCCACATTTCATATCCTTCTCTCTGGGTGTATATGGCTTTCTTCAGTGAACAATTGGAAGTGGTTTGAAATATTTCATTGTTGAAGAGAGCCATGTCCATTAGAATTGATCATCATATAGTCTTCCTGGTTCTGCTCATTTCGCTCAGCATCAGTTCATGCAAGTCTCTCCAGGCCTCTCTGAAATCATCCTGCTCAAAGACCCAAAATTTCTAAGAATAAATTTTAATAGTTATAATAGGCCAAATCCTAAGGATTTGTGACTGTGTACACACACACACACACACACACACACACACACACACACACCCCTATTTTTATATCTGGTGATAGGGGACCACAGCTAGGAATGGATGAGCTGAGGAATGTCTCTGAAAGGGGTGGGGAGGCTCATTCTCCTTCAAGAAACCCTTTGTTTAATAATCATAAATCATTGAAGTCTAGAGTTGAATCACCTGAACCAACTCCTTTATTTTATACTTAAGGAAACTGAAACAGAAATAGTAAATGATCTGCCCAGGATCACATAGAATAAGAGCCATTGCCCAATCAACAAATAGTCTAAAGATAAAAACATAGGTTCTGGAGGGTTCTCAAGGCTATCTAGAACCACATGAAAAAATGTTCTAAATTAACACTAATCAGAGAAAGGCAAATTACAACAATTCTGAAGTTTTACATCCATCCGGTTAGAAAAGACACCAAAAAAGAAAAGTGACAAATATGGGAGTGGCTGTGGGAAAACAAATGCATCAAAATGTACTGTTGAAGGACTTGTTGAATGGACATAACCTTTCTGTAAAGCATTTTGGAATTATACACAAAAAGTTACTAAACAGTATGTACCCTTTGATATTTTTACAAAGATTATACACAAAAGACAGCAATCATAGAAAGAGGAAAAGGTTCTATATACACACAAAAACATAGCATCTCTTCTTGTGCTTTTATTTGAATAAAATATTAAAATAATGCATTTTGACAGATTTTCATAAGGCTATATATTGGCTTGATGGAAATAGGGTGGAGAGAGAATAGGAAAGGAAGGGACGGGAGGTACTAGGGTGAAAAGATTAGAGAAGGAGAACCAGTGAGAACTGGTAAAGAATGCTTCCCATAAAGAGAACTGTAGGGACTGAATGTGGATCATAGTATTTTCACCTTTTTTATTGTTGTTTGCTTGCTTTTTTATTTCTCAATTTTTTTCTTTTTTTGATCTGATTTTTCTTGTGAAGCATGATGAATTTGGAAAAAAATGTGTAGAAGAACTGCACATTTTTTATTTATTTTGGACTATTTGCTGTCTAAGGAGGGGTGGGGGAAGGGAAGGAGAAAAAATTGACATGCAAAGTTTTGCAAGGGTGAATTATAATATCATTGCATGTATTTTGAAAAATAAAAATTTATCATTAAAAAGAACCCCTAACAAAAGGAATGCTTCCCTTAAGGGACTGGCTTTCTGACCTGAGATAAGATTAGCAAACCACAAAAAGAAGCATGTACACAATTTTTTAAAATAGTATTTTTTCCAATTAAAAAACAATTTTAAACATGAATTTTTCAAAAAAAAATTTGCTTCCAATTTTTCTTCTTCCAATATTCTCTCCTCCCCAAGACAGTGAATAATTTTAAATAGGTTATAAATGTGTGGTCATGTAAAACATTTTTATTATTAGTCATATTGTGAAAGAAGTAACAAACCAAAAGTAAAAATAGTATGCTTCAATCTACATTCAGTCTTTTTTTTTTTTTTTTTTTTTGCATGTGGATAGCATTTTCCATCATGAATCTTTTGGAATTGTCTTAAATCATTATATTTTCTACATGTTATTGCATTAACCATATTTCCTCTTCTTTCCCCCAAACTTTGCTCCATTCCATTCAATTTAACTTAATAAGCATTTATTAAGAACTTACTGTGTATGTGGCACAGGTACTAAAAGCTAGTTTTAAAAAAGACCAAAAAAAAGTAAATCATGCCTTCAAAGAGCTCCTGTTTTGCTGGGGAGAAAACAGCTTGTAAAGTCAAAAAAGCTCTGAAGCATAAGCTCTTGTTGGAATAGAATTTTTACTCTTACTTCAACCAAAGAATTATGTTAAGTCCAAGTAATCAACTATTTGACTTCTTATTCAGCACATAGTGTGAATTCAAAGTTAGGATATTCATTTATTCATCCTTCTTCCTGGATGAGACCCAGAAATCATTCAGTGAATCAAATCAATTTAATTATGTCTAGCAATCATCTATTAAGCACTTCTATTTTCAGAGGTCTATACTAGGTTCTGAAGGGAATTCAGAGATAAATGCCTCATGGCTTCTGACTTTAAACCTTCAGATCAACAACTCTAAGTATTCTTGGCATTCTAGTCCCATTGAAACAGCAACAAAAAGAAAATATCCCATACAGATTAGGATCATCTTTTGGAGGTCATTGATCTGAACAGATAGCAATGAAAACAGGGGTTTATAATAATAAGTAGCATTTATATAATAGTTTATAAAGTGCTATATATATTTTCTTATTTGATACCTTATAATGGAGGTAGGTGCCATTGTTACCCCTCATCTGAGGTTGAGAGAGGTTTATTATCTTATCTTAGATCTCAAAGAAAATGTCTGAAGCTAGATTTGGGCTTAGGCAATCCTGAAGTCACATATAATTCTGTATGGGATTGGTCCTGAAACCAATATCTTCATCCATTTTCTCTGGAGTATGGAATGGACTTTTCTTTTCCTTTTTGAGACTGGATCTTGGTATCTTAACCAGGTTAGGCATACAATACCACATAGATGATCTATAGAAGCTTCTGATCTGGGCCAATCTGCCCTTCCTTAGTTGGTTCCCCACTCCTCTCAGAGGTTCATAATATTGGTATCAGACATATTGCAAACACTGAATCAACCACAACTCATAATTATGGAACTCAAGCTATCCACCAGACTTAGTTTTTTCCCTCAACAGCGATTATATTTGTGTGTTATTATGCCTATTTATACTTTCTAGTTCCTAAGGATAACTTTTCCATCTCTGTTCTTGATCCTGTTTCCTATCCTATCCCCCAGAACTTTGCTCCATTTCATTCAATTTAATTCAATTAGCATTTATTAAGAACTTAACATGTATATGGCACAAGTACTCAGTGCTAGGAATAAAAAGACAAAAAAGTAAATTTTGGCATCAAAGAGCTTTTTGTTGATTTCATGAGCCATGTCTTTTCCAAGAAAATCCCAAATGGAGCCATAAAGAGTCAGACATCAATGAAAATGACTGAACAATACCAACAGTTATCTCCCTATGCTGTTATCTTGGCTCTCCCTTCCCCTTCACCTCTAGCAAGGATAGTCTATACTTTCTCACCTTCAACCTATTCCTAAGCTCTTTGCAATGTGGCCTTCTTCCTGGCCCTTCTACTGAAAGCTATTCTACCAAATCACTCATCACCTAGTAACTGCCATATCCAATGAATGGCCTTTCCTTCCTCCTTCTCCTCTGAGTTTTCTGCTATATTGACACCCCCTCCTTGATCCTTATTTTCCATGACACTGCTGTCCGTGAAATAAGTCAGAAGATCCTACCTTGGACAATACCCAGGTTATCCCCTCAATTCTTTTTCAGGGACACTTAATTGTCACAATTCTCAGATTGTAGCGCATGCTTCATGTAAGGTTTTTCATAAATTTATCATCAGAATTAAAGGTCAAATTATAGATCAAACCATTTAGAGTACTCACAAGTTTGAGAAGGGAAATTTACATGTCACCAAGAAGCCAAGAAAACTTAAAAATAAGCATATTTGCTTTATGAACATTCAGACAACCAAACCTCTAATCAAACCTCAAAACAATAGTAAATTATGATCCCAAGAGCTTTTAACCCAAATAGCAAAATTTCACTAATCATAATGTAGGACTGAATGCAATATTAATTTCTCATGTTTTTCTAACAGTTATTTTTCACTTATCCCTTACTTATAAATTAAAACTAACCACATTCTGGGATTTTAGACATCAGCAAATACCTGATAGTTGACTCATATTGACATATTGAAATTATATCTTTAAACCGCCTTCTACATTTTTATAATTTTTTATGATAGCCAAAATTTTCAAAAGAAAATTTACCATTACAGTAAATTTATTATTATTGGTTTTAAAACAAAATATAATCTATTAAATATTTGACAGTTTTCAAATATCTATTTTATTACATTTTTTAAAGTTAAATTCATAATCTAACAACATCCAAATTTAAAAGAGGTTATCTAATCATTTCTCATAGCATAGACCTATAACTAAAATATAGACATGCAAAAAAAATTTCATCCTGAGAACATTATTTATTATTTTTTAAAGGCTAATATTTATTGAATACTTAATCATAATGGGAATTATTTCTGTTAATCAAGAAAACTAAAGAAATTAAGTTTAACAAACTTTAAAAAGCAATACTTCAAAAATACAAATTTTTAAATGACACAAATGCCAAATGTTTGTATTTGTTATTATTAAGCTTAAAAATCCAGCCAATTATCCTGATCATATGATCTTTAATCATATGATCTTCAGTTGTAAACTAACTGAAATTGACCAACTGTTTCTTCATCTTCCTGTCCTGGGGAATAAGACCTTGCTCATTCAGTGTTGTAGGGATTAAGTTCTTCAATCATATCATTCTAATTAACTGTGAAAGCCAAATTTTATTCAATACACATCATAAAAAAAATCGAGGTTCTTTGGGCAATTTCTTTTAGTGTATTGCCCTATAAAAGACTTTTATATGGATAGTTTATAAAGGTAAGACTACAAAGCATTTAATAAATTTGTGAAAGGCCTACAAAATGAAAAATCAGACTGATTTCTGTAGTTCTTTTAGGATTTCCAACTTTCCTACTTTTTCAAGAGGAGGTCCAGACATGCCCATTTCACTCTCTGCTTAGCTCACTGTCTGGACTGCTCCAACTTCTCACCAACTGTCTAGTAGATATTTTCTTTTTACGTACTATTTATACTCTTCCTTGAGAATATAGACTCCTTTATTGTAGGGACTGTCTTGTTTTCTTGTTTTTATATTCCTAACACTTAGCACAAAGTCTGGTATATTATAAGTGCTCTACCCACCTACCTCTCTGCCTCTCTCTGTCTCTTTCTCTACTTCTCTATCTCTGTCTCTCTCCCCTTCCCTCAGGCCCTTTCCTGCCTGTAGGAAAAATTTTTACCAGAACTGTGAAGCAATCTGATTTCAACTTCTAGCTCACCCAAGGACATTTTAAAGTCGGCAGTGACTCTTATATCATCCCAATAAATGTCTAAATTCAGCAGTTTCCCCTCAGTAATCACAAGTTTACAAGTCTCCAGTCAATATTGATAATAACTGATCTAAGAGTGAGTAAAGTTTCTTACTCTTGTCCCTATTTTGTATCAAAGCGATTGTAGGATTCATAACAATCATCCACATGAATAAACATTTATCCCTTTTAACTTTTATTTTCTCTTTTTTTTCAAATTTTATTTCTCTTCCTTCATCTTTCCCTCCAACTGAAAAAGAAAAGCAAAACCTTTGTAATAAATATGCATAGATAGGCAAAATAAATGTCTGCAACGACTACTTCCAAAATTCGTGTCTCATTCTATATTTTGTATCCATCATTTTTCTGTCAGGAGATGTGGGTAAAATGTTCCATCATCATTCTTCTGGCATCTTGATCGGCTACTGAGTTGATTAAAGTCCCCAAGTCTTTCAAAGTTATTTATCTGTATAATGTTTTATTATTATATATTCCCCCAGTTACACCTACTTCACTCTGCATTAGTTCATACAAGCCTTCATAGGTTTCTCTGAAACCATCTCTCATCATTTCTTATAGCACAGCAGTATTGTTATATTTATATACCATAATTTGCTTAATAGAGCAATTCTCACTGCTCAATAGAAGGAGATTTCCCTTAGTTTCCAGGTCATTACCACTACAAAAAGAGCTACTATAAATATTTTGTACATATGGATCCTTTCTCTTTTTTTTTGATGTTTTGGAGTATGGGATTAGTAAATGGTATTGATAGGGATATTAATCTCTTTTTAACTTGGGAAATTATTACATTATTCCCTACTCACATTTTAACATTATCATTGAAAACAGATTAAAAATATTCTGGACTACATCATTATAGCAAAGAGTTATACAACCTTTCACCCCTGGGTCTTCACAGTTAGTTAACTGGAACTTGAAAGACTTTACTCACTTTTACTACCATATGGATAAAAAGGCTAAATATGTAAAGGGCAAAGATGAACTTGAATGAATTTAGTTCATGCATAGTGCTCCTCCCCCTTTCATTCTAGTTTTAAGAAGGCAAGTTGTTTTGTAATTTCTTGGAAAGCTTATAAAATAAAGGAGTAGTTTTGTTTTACAACAGCCACTGCTTCTGCTCTGAATGACCATCTTGTCCTCATCAGTGAATTAAAAGTCATCAACTAAGATCGTACTTCTTGTGAAATCTTCTCCATTACTGGATGTCCAGCAAAGGATTCCCTTCCATGAAAGTGTCAAGAGTGTGAAAAACACCTAATGTATCAAGGAGTTTTGTTCTGTTTGCTTGTAGTATATGCATCTATTAGGATTTGGTTCAAACAACGAATATAGCAGTATATGAGAGACATCATTGATCCCCAGTCATTTTGAAGAATGTACAGGATGTCATTTAAGTGGCAAAAACCAGACTAAACATCAACTGTTAATAGTTTCTGAACAGACAAGAAATGTTCTAATGGACTGTGTTTTTCATTGTCAAAATGCCACATCACAATGGACATCTGTTCATGGCATCCACAGTCAGCAGTGTAGCAATTATTGAGATCATTTTTCCATTTAGTGGCCACATATTCTTTTGGTGCATGACATTATAAAGACCACAATTAAATCACTTTGGATGTAGTTTTAAATAAGTAGTAGTGACATTTTTACACATTTTGCAATTACAGAATCATCTCCTTTTTTGAAGCATACTGAGAAGATTGAGAAATTAACCTTTCTTAAAACTGTTAGCTTATCAATTTATAACTAGGACCAAAAAGTTTCTAAACTGGGCCTACTCTTTGACCCAGATATTAGGTCCATTCTCCAAAGAGATCAAAGAAAAAGGAAACCAACCCATGAATACAAAATAATTTATAACAGTTCTTTTTCTGGTGACAAAGACCTGGAAACTAAGGGGATACTCGTCCATTGGGGTATGGCTAAACAAACCATGGTATGTGAATAAAATAGTTAATAAACATTTATCCAGTTCCTACTATGTACCAGCCACATACAAAATTGTTTTAATTGTATTCCAGTGCATAAAATAATGTTTTATATTAGGTGCTCCTTGAACTGCTGTCTTGAAATTTTTGGAAGAGATAGTAAATGAAAGTCATTTACAATCTAATAAAGTTTAACAATCAGCAATCTTTCAGATTGAGGGGGGAGATTAAAAATATGAAAGCTAGGGTTTTGAATGTATGTAGGTGAAGAAGAGCTGATATCTGGATGAAAGGAAAAGGGAAAGGGGAAGTTTCCCAAACTGAGAAACTAGAGATATCAAAGTCAAATGTCCAAAACTTCATAAGTTTATGTAAGGTGAGTCCTGTTTAACCTTTAAACTGTTTATGGACAAAGCTTCTTTAGTGTATCACAAAGTACACCAACCAAAGCCATTCTTTATTTTGGAGAAAATCTAGTATAGAATCCAAGTTGGAAAATGTTTCCTCTGTGAACAGATCCAACCATTCTGGAGAGCAAATTGGAACTATGCTCAAAGAGTTATCAAACTGTGCTCAAAGAGTTATCAAACTGTGCATACCCTTTGACCCAGCAGTGTTTCTGTTGGGCTTATATCCCAAAGAGATCTTAAAGGAAGGAAAGGGACCCACATGTGCAGAAATGTTTGTGGCAGCCCTTTTTGTAGTGGCTAGAAACTGGAAGCTGAATGGATGCCCAACAATTGGAGAATGGCTGAATAAATTATGGTATATGAATGTTATGGAATATTATTGTTCTATAAGAAATGACCAGCAGGACGATTTCAGAGAGGCCTGGAGAGACTTGCATGAACTGATGCTGAGTGAAATAAACAGAACCAGGAGTTCATTATACATGGCAACAACTAGACTATATGATGATCAATTCTGAAAGACGTGGCTCTCTTCAATAATGAAATGTTTCAAACCAGTTCCAGTTGTTCAGTGATGAAGAAAACCATATACAGACAGAGAGAGGGTTCTGAATGTGGACCATAATATAACATTTTCATGTTCTCTATTGATGTTTGCTTGCATTATGTTTCCCTTCTCAGATTTTTTTCTTCTTGTAGATCTGATTTTTCTTGTACAGCAAGGTAACTGTATAAATATGTATATACATATTTGATTTGTCAAGTATTTCAATATAATTAACATGTATTAGACTTCCTGCCATCTAGGGGAGGGGGGAGGGGGAAGGAGGGAAAAATTTGTAACAGAAAGCTTTGGAAGGGTCAATGCTGAAAAATTACCCATGCATGTGTTTTGCAAATTAAAAAGCTTTAATAAAAAAAAAGAAAAATGTTTCCTTATGGTTGGTAAAGCCCTTCAAATGCCTTAGGAAATAACAGAACTTTTTAGAAGAGCTCTATCTACAACCACTAAAAACAGTTTGGCCTAAACATCTATATAAAAAACAAAGTACATGAAGAATGTCTATTGACTATATTATGATTAGATGGATAGCTTATACAACTTGTCCATCTATTAGTGTACCTGAGACAGAATGCATATATGGACCATGAGTTGGACCCACAACCAAGCAGAACAAAAGTGGACTTGGTTGCCTTCAAGAAGTTATAAACCACTTTTAATGATCTCTTCTTTTCTGTAAAAACAAACAAAACTGAACAAGTTTCTTCATCTGTAAAGTGGTGATAATGATACTAGTATTAACTGTTTCACAGGATTATTGAGTGACCCAAATGAGTTAATAAATGTCATGGGTTTGTAACAACAAAACATTTTGGAAGAATGAGCTCTTATTTTCATGTTCTCTCCCCAATCTTAAGAAAGGACATGAATTTTTTTATGTTTCATATGAAAATTGTGGTAAAACTGTTTTGTGTAAGATTGGACTCAATGATGAAAAAAATAGCTATTGCAATAATTTGTATATAGTCTAGTAAAGCATTTGTTTAGGTTTCTTATGGTGTTCTTTTGGAAAAGATAGAAAAATGTAAGTTTCACAATTCAATTAGATGGATTTGGAATTGGCTGTATTCTGTAGAATGCAGTAATGTAGCAATACTTAAAACATTTATTATATCTAGAAAAACTTAGAAAAAAATGCACACACACAGAGAGTTCCTTTAACTACAGTGTGAAAGGGAATGGTCAGGAGAGAAGGGAATGAAGATCAACAATCAGTTAAGCATTTAGTGTCAACTTTGTGAAAATACATTGGTAAATATTTGGGTGAGAGGGCAAGAGTGCTACAAAGGAGTTCTTCCTTAGTTTATAACATTGATAAGGAGAACAGGCAAATAAAAGAAGACCCTGACAACAGCACCTGCTGTTAATGCAATTTTGGGGGAGAAGCAATTATGTTTAGAAAAGGAATAGAAAAGAGTTGGCACAGATAAGGTATCAAGTGTCAGTCTCTCCCCTCCACTCAGTAGTGTCAGAAGTTATGAACAGTTTTCAAAAGATTTGCAAACTATAAGTACATGAAAATACTTCAAATTACAATAGTAAGAGAAATGCAAGTAAAAATAGCATTGGTTTTGCCTAAGTTTATGCAAATTGGCGAAAATTAAAAAAAAAAAACTTACAGTGTTGAAGAGGTTGTGGGAAAACAGGCAAATCAAGGCATTGTGAATTTGACTAGGAAATGATCCAGCTTTTATGGAGTTCAATTTGCAATTTCTTTTTAAAGTGACTTAATAACCTGTGATTTTTCACCCCAAAAAATTCACTATGGGGCACATCTGAAGGAAATCAAAGACAGAAACAAAAGTATAATATATTATCCATTTTAACACCATTTTTGTGATAGCAAAGGATGAGAAACAAAGTAGGTATCCATTTGTTGGGAGGGAAGTGCTGAAAAAAAAATCATGATATAAGAACATAATGGAGTATTATTGAGCATTAAGAAAATACAAATATGAGGAATTTAGAGGAAAATGAGAAGATGAACTCTTGCAAAATGAAATAATAGAACCCAAAGAACAAGATAACAATGATTATAACAGCTCATAAATAGACATTCTAAAAAGACGTTGGTCTCTGAATAATAACAGGGATGACAATGAATGCCCTGAAAAGATTGTAAATATGTTTTCTCTCTTATCAGAAAGGTGAGAAAATTCAAAGATTGGATATTATATACATTGTCAAACAAGATATCTCGATCAAATATTCTATTCAATAATGGATATTCTATTCTATGTTGAATTTTTCAATTGTTCTTTTTTGTCAAAAGGTTTTGTCCTGGGTGCTTTTTTTCTCTATACTACGTTCTATACTCTTTAGTATCCTGAACTATAGTCCCACGTCACCAACAGCCTACTAGACATTTTGAACTATACTCTAGCCTTCCTGTCTTAGCGTGTACAAAGCAGAACTCATCATCCTACCCCAAAACTTTTCTCTTCTGAACTTCTCTATTACTATCAAAAGCAGCCCTTACACCCTAGGTATCCAAGCTCTCAATCTTGTCACCATTCTTAATACTCCCCTCTTTTCCAACTCCCATATCTAGTCAATTGGCAGATCCTGTCATTTCTATCTTCATAACATCACTCCTCTCTGGCCCCTTCTCTTCATGCTCACAGCTATTACCCTAGTTCAGGTTTTCATTACTTCTCACCTGGATTATTACAATAGCCTACTAATTAATCTCTCACCTTTAAATGCCTTTGTAGCAGCAAAAAAAATGATTTTTCTGAAACCATGTCACATATATCCTCGTGATAAGTTCTAGGGACTTCCTTTGACTTAGAAGATCTTCTGTAAAGTCTATTACTTGACACACTGAAAGCTCTATAATTTCTCCTCTTTTAACTTTCTACCTTCTTACCTTCTCCTCCTCTCTATACCTCCATCATTCAGGCCTCCTTGATCAAGATACCTCCATTTCCCTTTTCAATTTACAATTTTTCAATTACTTTGAATACGGTTTGAATGTGGTACAGCACTTAGGAATGATGTAGCAATAACTGGTCTTGGAAAATGAAATAAGTACAGAGCCTAGTCTATCTTGATCTAGAAATGATGTATGTTTTCCCTTGGGTTATCTTGCCTTAATTTATCTTTATAGCCAGGTTGCTGAGTTCAAAAGATTGCTGACTGTCAGATAATGACCTGCTAGCCAGTGATAACAGTTTGTTTGGAGTTAATGAGCATCAGTAATGAGATTCTTAAAGTTAACACAGGTGCAATACAAAATTGAATGCCTGCCACTTGCCATAGGAGCATTTCAAGCCTAAAACCATACTTCTGGAAGGTTCCTCCCATGAGCTCTGCCCAGGGAATTTTTATGGGTAGAGTACTTGCACACCAAGCAAGAACCACAACTCCATCTCTAAACCATAAAATTAACATATCAATGACATGAAACACCTGGTTTTTCTCACTTTCCCCTATGAATTTAACTGCTTACTCCTTGCTCTTTGCTATCTTCCTCTTATGGAATTTAGTTCACTTTAACTGGATTACAATTATAATGAACTTTGTCTTTGACTTGGAGATGGGTTTGAGTCTTCAAATTCTTTTGAGTATACCTTGTTATACCAGTATAGAACCCTAACATTTTGGGATTTCTTGAACCCCAATCATTTGGGGGTGCCTTTTCACCCATCAGTTTAGTGGCCATTTTACCTTTTTTTGGTTTAGATTTGTTATCCAATTATTTTAATTTTATCTTTTGAGTTATTTTCTTCCTCTCTCCATCCTTCACACAATCCCTTGGGGGGAAGAAGCATGTCTGGGATTGAGGGAGTGAGGGGGAGGGAAGGGCCAGCTGATTTTGGATGAATACTATCTCCACTCTAGGATTTTCCCTACTGAGATATTTCTGAGTATTTCTGAGATAGCCCAGAATGTGGCTATCAAATCTTCATTTCCTTTTTTTTCATTCCATTTCTCCCCCCCCCAACCTCTCCGTCTTATAGCCTCCTCTTCTATCCATTGAAATAACCAAAAAAAGCCTATTACTAATATACATAGTCAAGCAAAACAAATTCTCAAATTAGTGATGTTAAAAAAAATGCTTCCATTTATACTTTATCAGCATTCTCTCTGGAGGTAGATAAGTTGCATTTCTTTTATGTCTTTCTTCAAAGTCCTGCAGCAATTCCAACCATATACAGTATTAGTATAAATTTAGGCTGCCCCCAAATAAAGGCCACATCCTTAAAAAGATATTTTCTTGAAAGTTAAAAAAAATTAGCTACATGCCCTGAGATCACAATCTGATTCCCAGAATCTGTTTAAGTTTCCCCCCACCCTTCAGACAGTCATCTAAGCATCCCCTATTTGCCAGTCACTATGTGAGGTACCAGGGTCACAGAAACAGAAATGGCACAATCTTTGCCCTCAGGGTGTTCACACTCTATTGACATAATGTGTGTATATTTTTGTTGCTTTTTGTGTTCTTTTTTTAAAATGTATTTAATATTTTATTTCTCCCCATTCACATGCAAAACAATTTTTAAGATTTGTTTTTAAAATTTTGAGTTCTAGATTCTCTTCCTTCTTCCTGCCTCCAACCACTGAGAAGGCACATGTGAAATTATGCAAAATGTTTCCATAAAAGTCAAACAACATGTACAGATAAAAGTAAATGCAAAACTATAAGCATGGGGGATAGATACTGGATCTGTGATTTCATTGATAAAAGACAAGCTCTGGATAAAAAAAATGCCTATGTCATTCCCTTTGACCCAGCAGTGTTTCTATTGTGCCAATATCCCAAAGAGATCTTAAAGGAAGGAAAGGGACCCACATGTGCAAAAATGTTTGTGGCAGCCCTTTTTGTAGTGGCTAGAAACTGGAAACTGAATAGACACCCATCAGTTGGAGAATGTCTGAATAAATTATGGTATATGAATGTTATGGAATATTATTGTTCTGTAAGAAACGACTAGCAGGATGATTTCAGAGAGGCCTGGAGAGACTTGCATGGATTGATGCTGAGTGAAATGAGCAGAACCAGGAGCTCATTGTACACAGCAACAACAATACTATATGATGATCAATTCTGATGGACATGGTTCTCTTCAACAATGAGATGTTTCAAACCAGTTCCAATTGTTCAGTGATGAAGAAAGCCATATATACCCAGAGAGAGGCCTGTGGGATCTGAGTGTGGACCACAACATAGCATTTTCACACTTTCTGTTGATGTTTGCTTGCATTTTGTTTTCCTTCTCAGGTTTTTTTTTTCTTGTATATCCGATTTTTCTTGTACAGCAAGATAACTGTATAAATATGTATACATATATTCGATTTGTCATGTATTTTAACATAATTAACATGTATTAGGCTACCTGCCATCTAGGGGAGGGGTTGGAGGGAAGGAGAGAAAAATTTGGAACAAAAGGCTTTGCAAGGATCAATGTTGAAAAATTACCCATGCATGTGTTTTGCAAATAAAAAGGTTTAATTTTAAAAATGGGAAAAAAAGAAAAATGCCTGTGCCAAAAGCACCTTTTTTTTTCAAATTGAGAGTTACCTACAGCATGGAGAGATTAGGTTATTTGCCCAAGGTCTCAAGGATGGTAAGTGTCAGAGGCAGTATATGAATCCAAGTCTTCTGGTTCTGAGGTCAGTCTCTATTGCTACATTGCCTCTCATAAATACAGAACACAGAAAAATATACCTAGACAATATATATAGACAAAATATATGAGACAAATATTTAGCCAAAAGTAAACAAAAGTCATTTTGTGGTGAGGTAGTAGAAAGTAAAGACATTAGAATCTAGGAAGTGATAAACAGGAAATATCTTACATAGGATATGGCATCTGAGCTAAACTAAGGATTCTAGGGAGAATGGAATAAACATTTATGTAGTACCTATTGTTTGCCAGGCACTGTGCTAAGTGCTTTTTACAAATATTATCTCATTTAATCCTCAGAATAAGAGGTAAGTGCTATCTATTATTATCCCCATTTTATAGTTGAGGAAAGTGAGATCAAAAGAGGTTAAGTGACTTGCTCAGAGTCACACAGGTAATTCAGGTCTTCCTAAATCTATTGCCTCATTGAGATAGGAAGGTAATTCTGGATTCTTGAAGACAAAGCAAGGGATTGCAAGCTCTGATAGTTCTGTTAATCTGAAAAATCTTAGTATTCCATATGTCTATGGAACAAGCTAAGAATGGAAAATTTCATTCCCAGCTTGGCAACACAAATATGAATTCTGCCATAGAGATTTAAGAAACAAATAAAAAATGTGAACTAGAAAGTACAAACATCTTGTGTGGCCCCCTTCTGTTTCATTGGGTCACAGGAAAGTTTGTAAGGGATGCTAAGAATCTTATAGTTCTTAGATCATCTAAGACATTAATGTAACTCTTTTAGAGTTACATTAAGTATTCTTAATATTATAAAAGAGGACAAAAGCTTGTAGACTACACATGCATGTGTGCACACATAGATACATAGAGCTAAATAGGTTCTATAACTTGTTTGTCTCCCTTTTGGTCTGGACAATAACAGATCTATTAAACACTTCATCTTTCTTGTGTAGACTATGAAATTTTTAAAAAAATTAATATTTTTTTCAACAATTACATGCTAAAACAATTATTTAACATTTGTTTATTTTTAATAAAGTTTTGAGTAACCACCTCCAATTGTTCACTGAAGAAAGCCATATACACCCAGAGAGAGGGATGTGAAATGTGGACCACAACATAACATTCTCATACTCCTTGATTGATGTTTGCTTACATTGTGTTTCCTTTATCTGATATATCGTTTGTGTAGACAAGATTTTTCTTGCACAACAATGACAAGTTTGGAAATATGTATACATATATTCGATTTACCAATATTTTAACATAATTAACATGTAGTGGATATCCTGCCATCTAGGGGAGGGGTGGGGAGTTGGGGGGAAAAATCTGTAACAGAAAGCTATGTAAGGGTTATTGTTGAAGAATTACCCACACATATGTTATGCAAATAAAATTAAAAAAATAAAATTTAAAAAAATAAAAAATAAAAAAAATAAAGTTTTGAGTTCCAAATTCTATTCCTTCCTCTGTTCCTCCCCTTTACTCTCCCTGAACAATAAAAAATCATATTGAGATTCAAAAGGCGAGCCCAAGAAGTTGGGGTCTCAGACCAGTGTCTCAAGGTACCTTAAAAGAATTTGCAGACTTGAACCCATCTCCAAGTCAAGTGGCAAAGTTTTGCAATCTCTAATATGGATACATTTTACATGATTGCACATATATAATTTATAACTGATTGGTGGATTACAGCTTCTAGGGGAAATATAGAAGTGATCCTGAGGTCCTCTGACCTTAGAATGCTATTGTTGTAATAATGTATCAATGATTCTAAAGTTTTCTGGCTATAGTATAGTCCTAAAAACATTGTTGACTGTCAGATAATCTGCTGGTGGTGATAATTAAGTTCCTTTTGAGTGGTTATATATCTTTTCCAGGAATCTTCAAAAAAAGTTTTAAAATTTGACAGTCTATACTCCAGCTTCTTAAACTGTGATTCTCAACTCCATGTGGGGTCTCATAACTGAATGTGGGGGGTCAGAAAATTATGATTTGTTATCAACAAATGTTTAATTTGTATGCCTGTTTTATATGCCTATTTATCAAGGGTCATGTAAAAATTTAATTCTCTGGTCAAAAGAGGTCTCAAGTGGAAAAAGTTTAAGAAACCCTCATCTAGGCAATGTCAATTGGAGGATCTCATTATTCATCAAGAATCCTTTTTGAACTTGGATTTTGCTCTGGATGTTACTCCACAACAGCAGCAATGTCTCATTTGATATTTATGATATTTATATTTATTGATGTTTGTAATGAGTGTTAAACAAGATTATTTCTGGTTTTTTTTTAAAAATATGAAATTATTTTGGACAGTGGATAGTAACCACTTTGAAGAGATTATTTAAATCAATATTATTCTACACTACCAAATGAAATGTTTTAAAATAAAAATACATTGAGATTTTGTATTCTTTCCACCCTTTCAGTGTACTGAAATAGTAATGGTAAAGATGCTGTATATTGTTGAATATCATTTATGAAAGCATACCTGTTCTCTACTAATATTCTTGTTGAGGATACCTTTGGTACACATATAGAGGATTCTCATAAAAAATATATACAGATGGGGAAAATAGACATATAGAGAGTGGTTATTGATCCTCTTTTGGTGGTCTTTTTGGTTGTTTTTCCTTCCTTTCAAAGAGAATTAATGACATCATGGAATGATGTCTTGACTTTCCAGTGTATTGGATTTAATTGAGGCAGAGTTGCACCAAGTCATCAGCTTTTTCTCTCTCTTCCAGAGTCATTAAAGTCCAATGGCAAAACAAAAGCCAGGACTACTGATGATGATGGCTGTCTCCAATATCTGGCCAAGCTCTAAGCACTCCAGAGCCTGTTTCATCTGCCTTCATAGTCATTAGATCAAATTGTTTTCATCCACCCATTGAGTGAGGGAGATGGAGTCTTTACATTCTGATGGCAGACACTCCATTAACTCTAACTTAAACTCTTAACAAGTTTAAAGCCTATTGGTAACTTCAACCTGGTCCATCTGCTTATATGCTTTACCAGGTTGTGGTCTTGCACATGCTACATGCTTGCACATGCTTCTTAGAGCCACAGATAAGAGTTGAAGGTGTGAAATATTCACTTAACAATTATATTGTTTTTCATATCTTTGTTTTATTTAAGGCTATTTCTATGTTTTTATAAGCACATCCAAGAGTCTAAGAGCTTTAGTTTTACTCTCCTCAATGGTGAAAAAAAGGTTGATATAAATTTCTCTGTAGACCTTGTCCATTTTTCTTCATTTCATTGTCCTCTTTCCATTTTCATCTGACTTTGCTTAGTTGAATCTCTCACTAAACTTTCTTTGAGCTGGTTTTATTGCTCTTTCTCTGTGTTTTATGAGATAAAATTGTTAATAACCTTCCATTATTCTTCTTCTTACAAATGTTGTCCTTTGCTTCTATTTCTCTCCTCTTAGCAAGTACTGAGAATGTCAAGATTGATACAGTTCAGTTCCTTCAATAGCTTGCTCAATTGCTAGTCATTGTGCAAGGAGCTCATATGTAGATTAATAATAAGTTAAAATGTGTAGATGACCTGAAAATTGTCATTCTTAGCAAATCTGCCTCTGTTTTCTCTACTGTTCCATGTATCATTGTGACACTGAATTCTCAAAGTTTGGAAGAACTTTTCCATGCCATAGAGATGTTACATATGGTGAATTAAAAGTCAATTATGTTTTCACAAAAAAATAAAATTGACATTGAAAGATAATTTGCTGATGTGATATAGTATTTTAAAAATTAGAAGTCTGCATGTGGTCAGGTTTAAGATTGAAGCAAAAGTCAAAATCAATGCCAAATTATGTAAAAGAAAAGGATGAGGGGCAGCTAGGTGGCACAGTGGATAGAGCACCAGCCCTGAAGTCAGGAGGACCTGAGTTCAAATCTGGTCTCAGACACTTAACATTCCCTAGCTGTGTGACCCTGGGCAAGTCACTTAACCTCAATTGCCTCAGCAAAAAGCAAAAAAAAAAAAAAAAAAGGATGACAAAAGATAGTTGATCATTACAACAACTTTCACCTTAACTGTTTAAATGAATTGTAATCTTTGAAAAAATGGTAAATGAATACAATCATTTCTTAGACCAATGAGAAACAGTCAATACAATAAGATGAAAGATCCCAGAAACTTCTTAGATCAGCAAACATTACATCTCTTTGCCAAGAAGAGAGAGGTATCAGCTGAAGGCAACAGAGTAAAATACATATTTATTTGGAAAACATCACAGAAAACTGTTCACATCCTTTGTTCTAGATATCCCACTACTACATTTATACTCTAACTGGGGTCAAAGACAGAAAGGTTTCAATATGTTCACAGCAGTACTTTCTATGATATCAAAAAACTGGAAACAAAGTTGGTGCCCATCAATTGGGGAATAAATGAACAAACTGTGGTAATTGAATATTAGTGCATTATAAAATATGATGAACTTGAAATTAAATAAACATGGAAATACTAGAACTAGTAAAAATACACAACTAAAATAGTGTAAATGAAAAGAAATTGTACTAAATGCTATGGAATCATGGTGACTAATCTTTTCCATAGGAAATAGATGAGCAAATGGATCTGCCTCCTTTCTTTGGAGAAACAGGAGGCTATAGCTATAAAATATTACAAATATCATGTGTTAACTGGTTTTGGTTAGTTATTCTTTGTTACAAGGAAAGGCTCACTGGGACAGGGACCTGGTGAAGGAGAATGTATATCCTCTATGTACAGAAATGACTATGATGGAACAACAAAAGGCATTCAAAAAATCCCTTTTTAAAAATAATATGGAAGAAGAATGGTTAATATTTCCCCACAAACTGTTCTTGTAGCTGTTGAGAGGCAAATGAGTCTACAAAAAGTTTGGCAATGAAACCAGCTAAGACAGATCATACCAATAGCAAAGTATATACTTTGCTCTTTATTTGCAAAACTCTTTATGTGTTTTATTTCATTAGTTTTTGTTTTGCTTAGGACTAATCTTTTCCTCAATGTATACTCTTTCTAATTCTTCACCTGCTTCTTCCCTTTCCTTTCTATTTCCCTGTTGAATAAAATATATTTCTGTACCTAACTATATATGTGTGTATGCATGTGTATATTCTTTCTCCTTTTGACCAGTTCATATGAGTGCGACTATTACCCCTCATTTCTCCTCTTTATTTATGTAGATATCTACTTGGATACCCTAACTATGTGAGACAATTTTTCTTAACTTTCCTTTCCCTTTCTCCTCTCCCAGTATATTCCTCTTTCCCCTCTTTTCCCATTATTTTCTTAAGATCATTAAGAAATAACAGAACCACTCCTAGATCTTGTCTAATTATACTTCTTCTATGTATTCTGATAATGAGAGAGTTCAGGGGAGACATATCACATCCCCATATTTAAATGTAATCAATTTACTTTTGTTTAGTCCTCTGTCATTGTTCATTCATGTTTACTTTTTTATGTTTCTCTTTACTCCTGTGTTATAACTACAGACTTACTTGGTAGCTCTTTTCCTTAGGAATGCTTGAAAATCCTATATTTCATTAAAAGTTCACTTACATCTCAGTTTTTCTGTGCCCTAAGCACCTATCTTTTGCTTTCTGGAATATCATATTCCAAGTTCTCTGCTTCTTTATGGTGATGGCTACTAAATCATATGTGATCCTGACTGTGACTTCTGAGCATTGAATTGTTTCTTCTTCTTCTTCTTCTTCTTTTTCTTCTTCTTTTTTCTTCTTTCTTCTTCTTCTTTACTTCTATTTGAGAAATTCTGGATTTTGGCTATGATGTTAACATTTTCATTTTGGGGGTTTTCTTTCATGAGGCAATGAATTCTTTCTAATTCAGCCTTGCCTTCTGATTCTAAAAGATCTGGGCAGTTTTAGTATTTTATCATATTATTTGATTTGAAAATTCTTTCTCCTCAATCTATTTTCCAGGTCAGTTGTTTTTGCTATGACACCTACCATTTTCTTTACTTTTTTCAGCTTTTTAACTTTAATATTTCTTGTTGCCTTCTAGAGTCATTGGCTTCTATTTGGTCCATTCTAATAAGGGATATTCTTATTAAGTGTTTTAATATTTTTTTTTACAAAAGGCGAGTTTAATAAGATTATTAAAATCTATTTTTTAAATTCTTACAAAGGACTAGTATTTTAATACATAAGAATATAATGGACAAAGTAAGCATTTCTCATTGACACAAAGAAATTATTTTTAATTTCTTTTTTTTTTTTTTTGCTTTTTGCTGAGGCAATTGAGGTTAAGTGACTTGCCCAGGGTCACACAGCTAGGGAATGTTATGTGTCTGAGACCAGATTTGAACTCAGGTCTTCCCAACTTCAGGGCTGGTGCTCTATCCACTGCGCCACCTAGCTGCCCCCTATTTTTAATTTCTTAAGCAAGTCACGTTAACCTTTCTTGGCATTTATTGCTTCACCTGTAAGACAAGGTAACTGGGTGAGAAATGATGAGTTCATGTACTAAAAATATTTTTATTCTTATTTGTGAAGCTTGTTTATTGCTGAAAATGTACTAATAAGATTAACCATGTAGCAAAAATATGTATTCTAAGTCATATGATTTAGAGCTAGTGATCTCAATAATCATTTCATCATCTGTTTCAACTCTTTTCCTTTATGAATGAGCAAACTGAGGCTCAAAGAAGTCAGCTGACTTGCCCAAGATCACAAATATAGTAAGAAACAGAGCTGGGATTTTGAACCCATTTTACAGTAAATTGTAAGGCTACATTTTGGTATTCTTAGTAGTTCACTTTGAAGTGTTTAATAAGATCATTAATTCAAGGTTAATTTAATTTCATCAATATTTATTAGTTGCCAACTATGTGTGGACTCATTATCAAGATTTCAATGGGAAAAAAAGATGGCCTATACAAGTTCTATAGACTGAGGTAGCCATCACTGTGCCACTTATTTAAGAAAAAAGAGGCTAAATAATTTTTTTTAAAATAACTGCCACACTGGCAATACTGTAACATTTGCTACATTACAAAATTAAGATTTGGGAATTCTAGACCTTGTGAGCTGAACTCTTGGAGACAGAACTGGTGATTTTGAGCAAATTGCTCAGAAACAAAGTAGTTTTACTAATCAGGGCTGCCTGAATGATGTTTCATAAGAGCACAGGGACACCATTCATCCTTTAATAGAAGCCATGTTCTGCTTACAGATATGAGCAAACTCTGTGGGTTATGTGTCAAGGGAAACATTTAAAATTTATATCATAATTACAACATACTATAAAGATATAGCCTTGTTTATTGTTAATGCTTGATTCATTTTTTGTAGATTTTTTAAAAATAAATTTTTAAATAGAAAAAATCTGGAAGTCTTAAGTATGGCCTAACATCAAATCTTGTTTCAGCTTGAAGGAGAAATAGAACAATCCTATAAATCCAGGGTAAAACAGTAAATCTAGGTCCATTCGACGATTGGGAAATAGCACCATCCAATAATGTCCTCAATTTCTCCACATAACAAAAGTTTTAGAGACTTCTTAAGCTATTTCCTATTGTGCATTATTTATGGAGGATTATCTCTAAACTCGAGAGGCTTCTACAATATGTTCAAACTAATTGCTCTTTTTGAGCAGCTAATCAGAAGGGGTAACACAGATGCTGCACTAACTCTTTCAAGAGGATATTGTATAAATGGCCCACATTGACCATTATCTCTGACCCAGGTAATGTACAATGACCAAGTGCTGAAAGGTGCTCTCCAGTAAATAGGAAGAGAACCATCTTCACAACCACACCTTAAAGTCTCCATAGGTAATTTGGTGAACTATATGTATTTTTTGGCCTGAAAACTATTTAGTAAATATTATAGAAGTGAACTCACATGAATGTTTTCAGACTGAAATGATTAGTACAAATAGCCTCAACAATTTAACCAAGTTCATTGCTTAGGTAAAACCAATTAGGAAGTATATTACCTGCTATTAAACTCAAAGTAAATGGGTTTTGTCTTTCAACTTACATTGCATCATTCAAATTTCAAAGCTTAGTGCTTATAATAGCATTATGCTTTATTTTAATCAGGCTATTCACTTTTTTTTTTACTTATTCAAGTATACTGGGATTATAAATATTTCCATGTGGTAATAAGATGCACGCTGTCAAAAGTGACTCATCTATCATGATAATAAAAATTCTTTTGCGTTTTTAAAACACAGAAATAATTTTTGGCTGTCTGTGTGGCTGGTTATTATTTTTTATGGGTCAGAAAAAATTCTAGTTAATATAGAAAATATATATATATATATATATTATAGAATATAGAAATATATATACATAGAAAATATAGAAATATAGAAAACTTACATAAATTATGATGATTTTTGATACTGAAAAATATTATGATATTTTTTTCAACTGATGATCAGAAACCATTATGAAGAGCTGAAAAATCTTAGTCCAGTAAATATTTTGTAGAAGAGGTGAAAGTTGTCAGCCTCCAATATAATTGAAATGGATTTCACCTCCGGTCTAAAGAATATAAGCTGTAAAAACGTCCTTCCTCCTATGCATGTATATATTATGTAGATATATAAATTCAATAAAGTCAACATGGAGTTCAGTCACTAAAAGAAGATTCACTATCTGAACTTTCTTTGGCATTTGCTTCACCTTCCCCATCAGGCACTGGAGCATCTGGACTCTCAAGAAGATCAGGGTCCAGTCCTTCAGATATCATTTTGTTTCTTATTGCCATCACAGGAACACCCACTTGAACCATTTTGAGATATCTGGCATATCTTGGATCCTTGGCTACAGTTAAGATATGTTCTGCTGCCACTTCACATTTCTGTGGTCCAGTGCCTTGTATACTGTTCTGCTCAGACTGAGGAGACAGAGATGACTGTTGACCTGAGGGAGCTTCAGGACCATTTGTAACACCATTAACTTTTGCAGTCGATATTTCAAATTTGACATCTTCTAGACCCGAAATAGATGATAACTTTGCATCCAAAATATTGAGAGTTGTTTCAATTTGTTGAATCTGAAGAGAAAGAGCTGACAGCTTCTCTTCACAAACTGTAGAGAATTGGTTGAGGAATTGTACTGTATGTACTACAAACTGGTTTAGAAATGCAACAGTCCTTTTCTGTTGAATTGCTGGCACCTTGGTCAGGTCTATGCCCGACCCCATCAGAGGCAGCCCGTCCTCGTCCATGGCCCCGCCGAGAGGGCCCCACACCACCTGCTTTCCCAGCCCAGACCCCGAGAGCAGCTCCTGACTGGCCCCCTCAGTCTGAGATCCCATGGCCCTTTCCTCTAAGTGTTTTAATATTAAATGAGCATCCAAGACACTGTGTCCTATGAGCAAGGAAGCAACTTGTCCACTGGCTTTGCCATATATAGAAGTGACCTTTGGATAGAAGGGAAAAAAGGACTCTTGGATCCAGGAGATAACTTTCAGCTGCACATGTTCCCCATATGAATGTTTTAGTTCCTTTTTGTTTCAAGTTTAAGCTTATTCTACCAAGACATCTTACATGCATTCAGGAAGGATTATGTCACATGTTGAAGAGAGGAGATGTTTTATACCAACCACTTTAAATTTGAGCTTACTTTCCCTAAAAACCAAATGTTTGCAAAAGGAACAGTGTATTCCCATTTGGGGAGAATGTTTTGGCAACTTCTGTCCTGGGTATACTTTCTCAATAAATATCTTTATGTGAAAGCTAATTAATGCCAACTGGTTGATATACATTGGAAAGCTGTTATTTTGTTATATGATGTCATGGTAAGTACACTGGATAGGGACTCATGAACAATAGTCCTAGAATCCCCAACTCTTCAGGGTTATCCCTGAAGTCCTTAGGGAAAGGACTAAATAATGGTTGTAGGTATGCAGCACTTTCAATGATCCCAACATGATTCCTGAAAAATTCCACTTTTTAAATACCAAAATCCTTCCATTAATGCTATATGTCTGCTCTGTCTTCTATCCATGCAATGCAATGATCTCAATAGTCACAATTGGAGGTGATCCAAAGGATAGTGGAAAAACACAACAAAAGAGTAAATTTGTAAAATTAATTAAGTATTACAAGATAAATAAAAAGCTGCATGAAGGTGGATGAAACAAGAATTACATATGGGCAGTCTAAAGGCTTCAATTATGCCAATAAAACTCTAAAAAATTCAGAGGAAGACATCCAGTGCTTTGGATAGAGCTTCTCTATGAAAAGACATGGACAAGAATACCATGATAATATTCTTAGAAGATAGTTACAGTATAATAGAAAGAGTACCATATTTGAAGTCTGAAGACTAGGGTATGAATCCTGGCTCTGCTACTTACTAGCTATGTGACCTTGGGTCACTTTCTTAACTTATCATTGCCTCAGTTTCCTCATCTGTAAAATGGCAAAATTCTTGTCCTGCTCACTTCATAGATTTGTGAGGTTTAAATCAAAACAATGTATGTAAAAGTTGTTTGAAAATAACAAAGCATTACATAAATGTCAGTTACTATTAAGTTTTCTGTGATCCTAATAATCCTAAGTTTCTTTTTTGATTTGTCCTTTTAACACTCTTCTGCATTGCTTCCAAATCTTCTTCCAGTTGAATTATTTCCTGAGCTGGTTTTTCCACTTCAACTGTGTTTATTTGCTGTTCTATACTACATTGTATTAATCCTGCTTTTGATCATCAAGATTCACATGTTCTTTCTGCTATTTTCTATCTTGATAAATTTTCCCATAACCTCTCTTCAAGATTTTTGGGGTTGCAATCAGTTCTTACTTTTAACTACTCTCAGCATTCTAAAAAATTGTATTTTTTCTCTAATTCCTACATTGTTTCCCTTATTCTCTGAAGCACATTTTAGGATTTCACAAGCTCTTTTTCCAGTAATTTCAAATACTGTATCATTTGCCTTTTTCTGGTCTTCTTCCTTTTGCCTCTCTTATTTTGGCTTGGTTTTGTTGTCTGAGCTTCAATTTTAAACAATCTTTTTGATGACATTTAATTTTCTTATAAATACTACTGGTAATTTTTTTTGAGATGTTCCTATTTTTATCTTGAATAGAGACCATAAAGAGCTTGGCTTCCTGGTGACCTCTCAGTGGACTATTTTCTGGGAAGACTCTGCCAAAGATATTATTATAACTTCATTATTTGCTTAGATCGTAAATAGGTAACTAGCATTTATTAAGCATTTCATGTTTGCCAAACACTATTCTAAGTGCCAAGATGGAAAGTTCACAAGTGGTGTCACAGGCTGGATAGAGTGCTGGCTATGGAGTCAGAAAGACCTAAATTCAAATCTGGTCAGATGCATGCTAGTTATATGAGGTTGGGCAACTCATTTAACTTCTATTAATCTCAATTTCCTCATCTGTAAAATCAAGATAATAATAGAATCTGTCTTACTGGGTTCCTGTGAGGATCAAATGAGATGATATTTGTAAAACTCTTTGCACAGTGCTTAGCACTTAGTAGGCACCATATAAATGCTAGATATGATTATGGAGTCTTATGAGACTGTGAATGAAGCTTACTGTGGGGATATGTTGAGGATTAGGTATAGCCAACTTTATCAAACAAATCAAGCTGTAGATTTGGAGTCTGATCTTAAACTTTTAAGTTCTAGTTCTCATATTTACAATATGCTGCGTCACTTATCTGGAACAAGTCATTATCTGATCCTCTGCTTCCTCGTCTGTAAAATGGGAATAATAAAATTTATATACCTTCTTCATAGGGTTGTGATACTATATGGAAAGCACTTGGTAAAACCAAAAGCACTATAGAAATATGAGCTATTATTAATAAAAATAACATTGAACAATGCACAAATGTTCAAATATAATTGTTGCACCTAAAACTCTGTGCCAAAAGTCCATTTTCATTCAACTGACTGATACATGAGTTGGAGTAGGTGAAAACATTTGTTGCAAATGATTTTTCCTTTAGACTCTATTGTATCCAGATCAGCAGCTCTGTTAATCTGGGCCCTCTGCCAGGATGGAGAAACAGCTTCTATGTAGAAGTAGATATTCTAATGTTAGTGTTCAAAATTTTCCTTCTATGACACACATGATTCCTATTGGTTTAGGAAAAATATCTGAGTTGACACTCCACTGGCTCAAAACTTGTTTCCCAGTTAGTGTTGTTGGAGAAAAGTCAGAAAATCCAGTGACAAGGGAGGGCAGGAAGGAGTTTTGGGCTGCTGCTGCTGCTTCCAAAAGTAAAAAGGAGGAAAAAAAAAAGCTTAAAAAAGGAACTCAATTCCAGCAGACACAGTCACCCCCTTATATGGTAATACTGCCCGATAACTCAAGGTAGGGCTGAGAGGGAAGCAAGCCAGCGTGAAGCAGAAAGGCACTATTTCTTCAGGGCACACATTGGCCCAGAGCTGCCACTTGCTTTGTTGGGCAACCTAATTCTTACTTCTGCCTTCTACTTCCCTAATAACACTGCATCTCAAAAGCTGCAGATAAGGCCGAAAAGTCTGGGGCCCCAGCTTGTCTTTATGTTTACCACAGAATAGGATTTTTAAGAACCATAGTATGGCCTCTAATAGCAGGAAGTTCTGTCCTAATCTATGATACTACAGATAGTGTCAATACCAGACTCAGCTGATCCTCTGAGGCTAAATCAGATCTGCTTTTCCAATGCTCAAGTAAGAACTGGTCTGAACAAATAGTTGCACAGAAAATAGCCACAGCAGTTCTCTGGCGTTGGAAGCCTTGAAATATTAAAGCTGGACATTATTAATTATGTTATTATATAATTATCTTATTAATTATATTAAATAGGACCAGGGCTATTCTGTCTAATTTCTAAGGGCAGGGACTAAGCTCACCTTTTTGGTACTCTGACTACACCAGTTATTCATGCCTTCCTCTGGATTCTAACAGCATTTTCTTTGATACTCCAACTCCAATCTATTTTACTGTCATAAGAGTTCTCCTCAAGCCTATATACCTTAGCTCCCCAACTAGTTTGTAAACTTGTTGAGGAGATGACACAATCCCACATAGCTTACATCTTGGGTAATATTTTATACATAGTAAACATTCAGTAAATTCTCAGACCCTCTGGCCATCTTCAAATTGAAGGCAATAGTTATAAATTGAGATTTTCTATTTATCTTTGTTCTTCTGGTTCTGCTCTCCAGACATCTTTTTCTTGGCTATTTTTTTCAGAGTTATATTATTTGTTCAGGGTCACATAGCTAGTAAGTGTCAAGCATCTGAGGCTGTATTTTATCTCAGGTCATTTTGATTTCAGAGCCAGTATTCTATCACCAGACACCTAAGTTTTTGTCATAATTATTCTTACCTGCTTTTAGTTAAGTAGGAATTAAGGTAGGTGGAGGTGTTGTTGGAGTTAGGGAGAAATCTTCTGGACCAATTATTTCTATGATAGAGGGCATTCCCACCATAGAAACTATCTTCATTGAAGCAAGTCAGTCAATTCATGAGCAACTTGTATTCTGATGGGGTTGTCTGGGGCCTGGAAAGATTAAAGGCTAAGAGACTTGTCTGAGATCATACATGAGAGTGTAGTGGTGTAGCAATTGAACTGAAGTCTTCCTTGGCCCATGGCCACTTCTCTATTCATTGAGCAATGACACCTTTCTTAAAGTAGGAAGGTAAGGAAGAAGGGTAGCAAGATGGTGCAGGGCATAGAGCACCATCCCTGAAGTTGAAAGCTTCTGAGTTCAAATCCAACCTCAGACATTTAGCACTTTGTAGTGGTATGACTGTGCAAGTCACTCAACCCCAATTGCCTCAAAAAAAAAAAGTAAAGGGGAAAGAAAGGATTTTCTTCCTCACCAACCTTGACCATACCATTTCCTGACCATGTTTCTTTTCTTCTAATGTTAGTTATAATAAATTATCTCATCCTGTTTTATTGCTACTTCAGATGGTTGACTGAAAGAATAGCAGAGGATCATGTTCATTCAAATTTTTGTATTATGTCTCTGGGCTCTGGTCCCATCTACCTTGTCTCATGACCTAAGCCCTATTCCAAGACTAGCCTGGGAAGTGTTGCAAGAACTGAACACTCTGTTTAAGACCCAATTCTACTCTCTATCTTGGATTTTGAACTTACTAATCAAAAATTTGTTCACCTACTTCTGTCTCTGAAGACTGGGAAATTCACCAGCTGATTGCCTAAGAATGATGACTACAGATAAACTTAAGAAAGGAAATATGGGAGAAAGGACTAAAGAAGATAGGTTGACAAGGTAGGCAGAGGTAGAATGAAAGAGAAGAGATCAGAAAAAAAGAAATTAAAATTTTGAAACTTTAGCTTTTACCCAACTCAAAATTGGCAGAAAAAATTCAAATCCAACTCAACTTTAATACTTTGATGGATGCATGATTCTATCAACCCTCTGAGAAGTAGTGAAAAATAGTGGATAGAAAACTGGACTTAGAACTGAGACCTACATTCAAATCCTGCTCCTGACACATACTATCAACCATTGGAGGGCCACTTGAGTTCTCTGTGATTCAAGAATTGCTATACAGCTATAAATTACAACTAAATTGTTGATCTGTATCAGTGGAAGGAAATTTTCATACAGGGATCTATCTCAGTCCCATAAAAGTCCTCCTTCAACTGATATAGTTCATAATTTTTCCACACCCTTATCATCCTAATATCTTGTCCATGTCTTTCAAAAATTCTCCATCAAATATATCCCTAATATGATGGATAAAAAGTAAATTTTGAGGGTACTAGATTATCACTGAGACTGGATACCTTTGTTTCTCATTCTCACAACATGACTGGTTTGTCTTCTTTTATATTCATGTCTTTTGTACCATTTTTCACATGACTAAAGAGCACCAGCTCCTCATGGACTTGCCTCATCTGGGGCATGGGAGAAGAGGGTCTTCTGATAATCTCATTGTGCCTCTACCTAGTCAGAGACTTGATAACTTCTTTCAAAAATTTGTTTAATAATAGCTTTTTTATTTTCAAAATACATGCAAAGATAGTTTTCAACATTCACCCTTGCAAAATTTTGTGCTCCAAATTTTTTTCCCTCCCTTCCCCTACTCCACTCCCCAGACAGCTAGTAATCCAATATAGGTTTAATAGTACATTTCTTCAAAACATATTTCCACATTTATCATGATGCACAAGAAAAATCAGATCAAAAAGGAAAAAATGAGAAAGAAAAAAAAAGTAAGCAAACAACAAACAAGGTGAAAATATAATGTTGTGATCCACATGCAGTCTCCATAATCCTCTCTCCCAATGTGAATGGCTCTCTCTATCACAAGAAAATGAGAACTTTTTTTTTTTTTTTTTTTGAGGCAATTGGGGTTAAGTGACTTGCCCAAGGTCACACAGCAAGGTCACATTAAGTGTCTGAGATCAAATTTGAACTCAGGTCTTCCTGACTTCAGGGCTGGTGCTCTATTCACTGCGCCACCTAGCTGCCCCCTGAAAATGACTACTTCTAAAAACAACTTTATACCTATGTAGTTGTTACCATGTTGACTTTAAAGTACTTGGAGTCAGGAAGACCTGAGTTCAAATAATATCTCAGAAACCTATGAGCTATGTGATCCCAGGCAAGTGATTTAACTTCTATCAGTCTCAATTTCCTCACTTGTAAACTGGGGTTAACAGCACCTACCTCTCAGTTGTAAGGATAAAGCAAATAAGGGAAGGGGGAACAAGAGAACAAAAATTTATTAAGATCCTACTATGTGTCAGGCATTGTTATAAGCACATTACAAATATTACCTCGTTAAATATCAAACTTTAAAGCACTATATAAATCTAGTTATTATCATCATCTCATTATTATCATCAATGAAGACAGAGGCAAACAGCAAAAAAATCAATAAACAAATAAAAATTGCAGTATTCTCAGAAGCTTTCTCTCAAATGAGACTGGGTTCTTTCCTAGCAGAATCTGAGTTCTCCCTTCCCCTTTGGGTTCCCACCTTCAAATTTCTGAAAGGCAAAACCTCTGGAGATGTATAACTCCTGGATGTATAGATCAAGACCTAGGATCAAAATTAATTTTCTGCCATGATTTGCTCCCAACTATTCACTGTTTGTAGTTCCTGGTCAGCATTTGTTCCCCCACCTCTAGCTTCCTAAAGCTGCTACACTTTAGCTTGACCAGCAGCTTTCTGGTCTGATCCACGAGGGAATCTCATTGCTTATTGGTTCCATAACTTGGCATTATTGCCATCTTGATTATATGGCTTAACTTCCACTTGACTTCCCCCTTCAATTCTTCACCATGGCATCTCCTGAACCACTGGTATGATATTTTGCATCAACTAAAAGTCTTAGACCATTTGCAACTAGACATGATTCTTCAAGCCTGAGATGTCATGGGAAATCTAGTTCTTAATCAACCAGTCTAGAGCTTAACCTTGTCTGATTCCTGTTACATAAACAATATACTAGTTATCTATGGCAAACTACTTAAATCTATCAGTTGTAATGCCATTGACCTTTGTATTATTTATTTCAATCTGGATCCTGATCCCATCATTCAATTGAAACTTCTCTCTCTAAAGTTAGTAATATTCTCTTAATTGACAAATATAATGGCATTTTCTCAATTCTCATCTTTCTTGACCTCTCTTCCGCCCATGACACATGAGTCATCCTCTTGTCCTTCTAAATTATGGAGAAAGCAAGAGAGTTAAAAACATCTATTTCTGCTTCACTGACTATGTTAAAGCCTTTATCTGCATGGATCATAACAAAATATTGTAAGTCTTTGAAGAGATGGAATAATCTTACTTATCCCCTGAGGAACCTGTATGCAAATCAAGAAACAACAATTAGAACCAAATGGGACAACTGATTGGCTTGAGATTGGGAAAGGAGTACAACAATGCTGTATGTTGTCACCTTATTTATTTAACTTCTGTGCAGAGTACATCATGTGAAATGCTAGACTAGATGAATCAAAAGCCAGAATTAAGATTGCTGGAAAAAATTATCAATAATCTTAGTTATGCAGAAACATAGACATACATACATACTATATGACACTATATGTATTATATGTATGTGTATGTACATATATATGGATAGGTACAAACATGTATACTGATAAGTTTTGTACATATAAATATATATATATATACATGCATATACATATACATACACATACCTATGTATGCCAGCTCTGTATTTAAAAAATCATTTGAACAAAATTTCCCCCTTGAAGGCATTTCTAAAAAAAGATGTCTGTCTCAAGAGGAAGGTGCTTCTGACTGGGAAAGAATATTCAGACACAATCCCCTGCTTCAAGTCCTGAATCTAGTACTTACAAACCATGAAGCCTTAAACAAATTTAGTCTCTCTACAGAGACCTCATTTAAGAAATGGGAAGATAGTGACTTGGGCTCTTAAGGTTCCTTTCAGCACTAGCATTTGGTTCTGTGAAGGCAAATACTTGATTTACTTTTCTGCAGAAAGTCTGTAGACTACCCTTCCATATATCTTCTATTTCTTAATGGGTTTTTGTTTCATTTCTAATGAGTCAATATGAAAGTGGTTCAGTTCCGCACAGTATTTGGTGTCAGTTCCCTGGGCACTGGACAGAAGCTGCTTCTTGAGTATCAACAGCTAAATGAATATCCCTGTCTATCTAAGAAACAAGATTTTTAATGTCCTCTGAACTCTTTTAAATAATGTATTGACATATTCTATTTTCAGATGACAATCACTTCTCAACAATTCTTATCCCCACCCTATTTTCCATCGTGTCTTTGATTACAAAAAAAAAGAAACTGTTTAAGTAAACATTCAGATAACGTGATTTCAACTAGCTGCATCTGTGGTTTACCATTTCTCAACAGAGAAGGAAGTGAATTTTAACATTAGCTAAGAACCTTCCCTTATACTTTAATGAGAAAATAGAACCATTTACTGCAATTCTTTTTCTACATCTTAAAAGCATTAGACACTGTACTCTATTTTTTTCTTCCTCTCCTCTATCTTCTGATCAGGAGGTAATCTTCTTTAAAAATACAACACCTCTATATGTATTCTTGATCCCATTCCATCCTTTTTTTTTTAGCAGATTGTGCCCACAATCACTTCCTCTGTGTGTATGTGTGTGTCTCTTTATCTATTACATGTCTACAAATACTCCACATCTCTCTGATCCTGAAAAATATAAACCCTCATTATACTCTACCAATTTCTCAAGTTCTCATCCTATATGTTTATTCTCCTACAAAACTGAACTCCTGGAAAAACCTTTTTGTACTCTCATTGTCTCTTATTTTCTCACTTCCCAATAGTCAGTCAACAAGCATTTACTAAGTGTTATGTGCCAGACACTGTGCTAAGGTTTGGGAATATAATAAAAAGCATAACTGTCCCTGCCCTCAAGGAGTAGTTGAAATTGCTCTCTCAATGTTGCCAGAGATTTCAGTTGTCAAATGTGATAGTCTTTTCTCAATCTTTATACTCCCTCATATATTAGAAACTTTTGACTATTGGGATCCTCTCCTCATGGAAATTCCCTCTCATTTTTGAGGGTTTTTTTTTTTGGCTTTTTGCTGAGGCAATTGGGGTTAAGTGACTTGCCCAGGGTCACACAGCTAGGAAAGTGTCTGAGATCAGATTTGAACTCAGGTCCTCCTGACTTCAGGGCTGGTGCTCTATCAACTGCGCCACCTAGCCGCCCCTCATTTTTGAGTTTGTGTGACATTATTCTCTTTTCATTTTCTACTCATATGACTGCTCCTTCTCATGCTTCTATGCTGGTTCCTCAGACATATCATTCTCCCTAATTAAGGGTATACCCATAGGCTCTGCCCCAAGCCCTCTTCTCTTTTCTTTCCATATTCTCACATTTGGTGATCTCATCAACTCATGAGTTTCATAATCATCATTATCACTACCACCACCATCACCACTACCATCATATATATATATATATATATATATATATATATATATATATAAAGAG
>JAJPUD010001223.1:265881-314678 GCA_023553655.1 Myrmecobius fasciatus | reverse complement strand
TTTCTTCTCTTCTCCCCCCCTTTATCTCTCTCTCTCATAAAATAATTCCAACTGCCTATTCAACACTAGAAACTATTTGTCCTGTAGACATCCAAAGCAGAATATATATTTCACTCAAATTCTCCTCTCTTCAAATTTCCATAATTTTATTTAGGGAATCACTGTCTTTTCAGTAACACAGGTTCAAAACCTTGGTATTATCCCTTAATCCTTTCTTTCCCCAAACTCTCCCAAAATTGGACTTTGATGTTCTAATTTGTAGTTGTCTCAGTTGCCTATTATATTCATACTGGACTCCAGGCATGCTTCATTTCATTCCCTGGCCACTTTCTCAATAGTAACCTTGTCATCACATATACCCTTTGCCTTCCCAACCTTTGCTTTTCAGTTCTGGAATTATATTCACATTAGCTCTGTTATTACTCTTAGAGAGGAGGTTCTACTCCCTCTGACTTCACTTACCCTCCCTGTAACTTTTCAAGTCAAGATAATGCCTCCCTTGCTACCACCCCCCTAAATATGTTGTCTCTTAAGTTTTTTTAAGTCAGGGGTTGTCTTCATCTTTGTATTTGTATACTCAGCATATCCTTAGCACAGTCTATGACATATAGTCAGTGCTTTAATTAATGCCTTTTTCATTCAGTCATCCTCAGCTCCTTACTTTCCCTTGCCTCAAATATTGACATTTCTACCTCTGTAATACCTTTTTCATCCTTTCCCTTCCCTCAAATGGCATCCCCACAAAGCTCAAATTTCCATTACTTCTCAGCTATCATAAAAGTTGCCTGAATTAGTGTGTCTGTCTCAGTCTCTACCTCTTCCAACTTTTCTTCCTCAAGTATTATTCCTAAAACATGTCTGCCATCTCATTCCCCTGCTGATTAGATTCATATCTTTAGGATCCATATAGACTCCTCTTGGTTGACTTTCAAAGCCCTGTATGGCCTTGCCTCAATCTACCTTTCCAATAATACTGTGTTACATTTACTCTTTTTTCTCTATTCCATAGACCAGGTAACTGGCCTTCTTGATGTCCCTAGCTTATGACACTCTTATCTTTCTACTCTGGGCTTTTTCGCTGGCTTTCTTCTGATTCTCTTTTTTCCCTTTGCATCATTTCATACAGGCATTTTCACAATCCTTTGCATGGATTGTGCAAAAACAGGCAGATGGTTGGATTTGGGCCATGAGCCCTGGTCTTTCTACCTACCCATTTTATCTCTCAACATTAACTTGAATGGGGGGAATAAAGGATAGTATATTGTAATTTGTGGTTTCCATGTTCAAGTATCAGAGATGATCTACCAATAGTCATAGAAGTTAGGTAAAAGATGCTTCAGTTATTTTCAGTCATGTCTGAATCTTTATGAATCCATTTGGAGTTTTCCTGGCAAAAATACTGGAATAGCTTGCCATTTCCTTCTGCAGTTCATTTTTTAAAACTTTTCTATAGAATTTAATTTCCAAATACATATGGAGTTTTCAACATTTGTTTATGTAAGACTTTGGGTTCCAAATTCTTCTTCCTTCCTCCCTTTATCCCTCCTCTCCAAGACAGCAAATAACCTAATATAGGTTAAATATGTGCAGTTCTTTTAAATATGTTTCCATATTTGTTATGTTGTGCAAGAAAAATCAGACCAAAAGGGAATGAAAAATAAACAAAAAGTGAAAATACTATGCTTTGACCGTTATTCAGTCTCTATGGTTCTCTCTTTGGATGTGATTGGCATTTTTCATCCTGTCTATTGAAATTAGCCTGAATCACCACGTTGTTGAGAAGAGCCAAATCTATCCCAATTGATCATTATCTAATCTTCTTATTGTGCCCAATGTTATCTTGGTTCTGTCCAGTTCATTTTACAAATAAGTATACTGAAGCGATTGGAGTACCCAAGGTCATAGTGTCTGAGACCACATTTGAACTCATAAAGAGCAGTCTTGATTCCAAGCCCAGGGCTCTGTGCACTATGGCAAGCAATCCCCAGCAACCATATCTCTCTTTCATGTGATATACCTTCAAACGTTTGAAGATAGCTATCAACTGAAGAGTATAATGAGATCATTATTGGTCTTCTTTCTGGACATTCTTGCTATTAATGTAAGCCAGCAATGAAGTAAGGGTTTGGTTGTTGTTGATAATATTGCTGCTGCTGTTTTTGTGGCTGAATTAGTTATTTGAGATTATCTTCCCTTTTCTTGCTGTTTTTGTCATAATATGCTTACCACTCTAGCTTAGCTTTTGTGCTCCTGCATATTTATACACCTAAGAATTTTTGGTGTCTCTGGGAGCCTTTACACTTGAGATTATCATTTGGTATTTTTCCTTTTCCCCCTTTCCTTTCAGCAAAGTCCTGGTTATGTCTTACTGTAGCTACATAGTTTTTATCTTCTATTTTGGCCAAATGGTACTGAAAGTCATTTGCTTACATGTTTGCAAAGCTCAAAGGTTTCTGTGTCTCCTCTTTATTGTGTTCTCTCTCATAAGATCATGGATTTAAAGCAGGAAGGGACCTACCTGTCCAACCATCCAATCCAATCACTTGATTTTGAAGATGAGGTAAATGAGACCCAGAAATGTTGAATGACTACTTCTTATCATCTCTTAAAATATTTTTTAACCTTTTAAAGTCTCAATTTCTTCAACAGTAAAATCAGTTCATTGGATTAAATGGTAGCTTCCAGGTCTAAATTCTGTACTCCTGAAGTCCTTCTTCTCAAATGCATCCATTTCCATTTTGTAACTAAACATCTTATTTTATTTAACATTCTTCTTCACATAACTTGCTTTGTTTTTAGATCCCCATTCTTTGTCCTCCATTTTAGTATCTTTTTAAATAATAACAATTGACATTTATAACTATAGTTATTACTAACAAATCCTTTGAAATTTAATCTATTAAAACTTTTAACCCTAAACAGATCATAATTGCTATTGTCTGCTGCCCCTTGGGTCATTCTTCTTCACAAAGTTCAGCACCAGGTTCATTGTTTTCCTGTCCACCCCAACTCCTACTATTATTCATTCTGATACTTTCCTCTCCTCAAACTCCTCAAATTAGTGGCTTACTCTCTGTTTCATTTCAGCCATACACAAGGATGGTCAAACCCAGAATATTACTATTATCCTTTACAAGGCTGAATGTTCTACTTCCTTAATCAAAAACTCTGGTAGCCTAATCTTCTATTTTGCCACTTCTCCCTATGCCTGTCCTAAATTGTCCTTTCCTAAAATGATTTTCCCACCATCATTACTTCTAGTCTTTCTACTCTTCAGTATATTCTTAGACCATTGTTGTTGTTCTGACTCCACTTCCCAGTCTTCCATTTCTTGGCTTTATATTTAATCAGCTTAATCTGCACTACACTCCGGCAGCCCTTGTTTCCTTGTCATATCTCCACTCACCTCTTAATAAACCCTAACCCTGAAACACTCCCACCATCCATCTTCTCTGTGCCTATTCATATGCTGCTGAACAGAGATGGAGGAAGGCATGCAGAAATCATGCTAACTGGCACACTACAAAATTATGTTATTTAAGTTTAATTGAACCCTCATTTCAAAAAAAGAAATCCCTTTATTACTTCCTAATTAATTCCCTATCTCATTATAAACTTTTCTAGTCTCAAATATTCCATGCTTCTTCCCTTCTAACCCCCCTCAGCACTCTGATTCTTGCTTTACTGACCAAAATTGGAACCATTCCCAGTGTGCTATTATCATTTTTTATTCATCTCAAAAACTGTTGACATGATCATTTAATCTCTCCTCCCTTCCTATATTCTCTGATTATGATGTAGATTTTGTCTTGTTAAAGGCAACCTCTCTACATGTCTCCCTAATTCCATTCATTTCCATCTGCACCAGCAGATTATGATCTCAATCATACACAATAATCTTTAACCTCTCCCTTTCTACTGAGTCCTTTCCTATGGCCTTCAAATATCCCAAAGTCTCCAGCAACCATAAAAAAAGAAAATCTTCACTAATCTCTAATTTCTCCCTTTATTATTATTATGTATCTCATCTCCCTTACTCAAATTATTAAAAGGAATTTATTATACTTGTTACCTTTACATTATTTTTCTCTAACTTATCATCTGCAATTTTCTTTAGACCTCATACTAAACTGAAACTACATCTTTCCAAAGATACCAATCCTCTCTCCTTTTCTCTCTCTGTCTCTGTGTCTGTCTCTCTTTCTGTGTCTGTGTCTGTCTCTCTCTTTCCTCTTTACAGGGATGAAAAAAATTATTTGATTGAATTGGGAGTATTTGACTATTGGCTGGAAAAAGATTAACCATGACGCTGTCAACCTTTAACACAGTGGATAGAGTTGCCAGGCTTGGAGTTAGGAAGACTCATCTTCTTGAATTTAAATCTGGCCCCAGATACTAACTGCACCACCCTGAGCTACTCAATTATTTTTCTTTGTCTCAACTTGAGCTGGAGTTCAAGATATTTGAAGCAAGGTGCTGCATTGTGGAGTATGAAATGGAGTATGTATGAAATGAATAGTAGAACAAACAACAATATTAAAAAGACTAGCAACTTTCAAAGATTAAGAATTCTAATCAACTCAGTGACCAACCATGATTCCAGAAGACTCAGGATGAATGATTTTACTCAATTTTTGACAGAGACGTCAGTATGCAGATTGAGCCATATGCTTTATGGGACATGGCCAATGAGGGAAATTTATTTTTCTTGACTATACATATTTGTTACAAGGGTTTTTACTTTCTTTTTCAAGGAGAGAAAGTCAATTTAATCACTGAAAAAAAAATTTTATTTTAAAAAAGCCAGCATCTTTTATAGAAAAGATATCAGTAATAGTACTGGAGAAAATTGCTTAATTAGTGTCTACCACTTGTACACTATTCTCTTTTCTGAGCATTCCTTACAAGCTCTCCTGGAAAACATGAGTCACAGAGTGACAACAGGAACCTCCTTAATAAGATAGCATATTTTCCATTATTTTGTCCTGAGTTTTTTTTTGTTTATAAAAGCTTTTTATTTACAGAACATATGAGTAATTTTTCTACACTGACATTTGCAAAATTTTCTGTTCCAAATTTTTCCCTCCTTCTTCCCACCCTTCCCCTAGATGGCAAGTAATCTAATACATGTTAAATATGTTAAAATATATGATAAAAAATATATGATAAATATGTTTATACATATCTATACAGTTATCTTGCTGCACAAGAAAAATCAGCTCTAGAAAGAGAAAAAAAAAACTACCTAAGAAGGAAAACAAAATGCAAGCAAACATTCACAGAAAGCACTAAAATGTTGTGGTCCACACTCATTTCCCACAGGCCTCTCTCTGGATGTATATGACTTTCTTCATTGCTGAACAATAGGAACTGGTTTGAATCACATCATTGTTGAAGAGAACCATGTCCATCAGAATTGATCATCGTATAGTCTTGTTGCTGTGTATAATGTTCTCCTAATTCTTCTGATTTCACTCAGCATCAGTTCATGCAAGTCTCTCCAGGCCTCTCTGAAATCATCCTGCTGGTCATTTCTTACAGAACAGTAATACTCCATAACATTCATATACCATAATTTATTCAGGTATTCTCCAATTGATGGGCATCCAGTTTCCAGTTTCTTGCCACTACAAAAAGGGCTGCCACAAACATTTTTGCACATGTGGGTCCCTTTCTCTCCTTTAAGATCTCTTTTGGGATACATGCCCAATAGAAACACTGCTGGGTCAAAGGGTATGCACCATTTGATAACTTTTTGAGCATAGTTCCAAATTGCTCTCCAGAATGGTTAGATCCGTTCACAGTTCCACCAACAATGTATCAGTGTCCCAGTTTTCCCACAATCTCCAACATTCATCATTATCTTTTCCTGTTATCTTAGCCAATCTGACAGGTGTGTAGTGGTATCTCAGAGTTATTTTAATTTGCATTTCTCTGAACAATAGTGATTTGGAATACCTTTTCATATGACTAGAAATAGTTTCAATTTCTTCATCTGACAATTATCTGATCATATCCTTTGACCATTTATCAATTGGAGATGGCTTGAATTCTAATAAATTTGAGTCAATTTTCTGTATATTTTAGAAATGAGACCTTTGTCAGAACCTTTGAATGTAAAAATGTTTTCTCAGTTTATTGCTTCCCGTCTAATCTTGTCTGCATTCATTTTGTTTGTACAAAGTCTTTTTAACTTGATATAGTCAAAATTATCTATTTTGTGATTAATAATGATCTCTAGCTCTTTTTTGGTCACAAATTCCTTCCTTCTCCACAGATCTGAGAGGTAAACTATCTTATGTTCTTCTAATTTGTTTATAATGTCATTCTTTATGTCCAGATAATGAACCCATTTGGACTTTACCTTGGTAAAAGGTATAAGGTGTGGGTCAATGCCTAGTTTCTTCTATACTAGATTCAAATTTTCCCAGCAGTTTTTGTCAAATAGTGAGTTCTTATCCCAAAAGCTGGGGTTTTGGGGTTTGTCAAACACTAGATTACTATAGTCATTGACTATTTTGTCCTATGAACATAGCCTATTCCACTGATTGACTAGTTATTTCTTAGCCAGTACCAAATGCTTTTGATGACCACTACTTTATAATATAGTTTTAGGTCTGGGACACTAGACCAACTTTATTTGCATTTTGTTTCATTAATTCCCTTGAAATTCTTGACCTTTTGTTCTTTCAGATGAATATTGTTATTTTTTCTAGGTCAGTAAAATAATTTCTTGGAAGTTTGATTGGGATAGCACTAAATTAATAGATTAGTTTAGGTAGTATTGCCATCTTTATTATATTCACTCGACTTATCCAAGAGCACTTGATATTTTTCCAATTGTTTAGATCTGAATCCTTCCTTGAGGACGGAGCTGGAATAGGAGCATCAACCACCAAGAAGAAACACCTTCTGTAAGGTAAAATTTCAGGGTGAACCTGGGTTCTGGAGATCTTGCTACTGTTTCCTGAGGCCTATAGTGTCGAAGGGAATAGGCTGCCAAGATTCTGCAGGAAATTAGAGATGGGGATCACTGAAATCCAAGGAAGAGTCATATGATTCCTTCCAGGGCCTGACCTAGACTTAATTCATTTTATGCAAGGGTGGTCTTACTATGTGCTCAGGGAATTGCAGAATCTGTCTTGCTAAAAGTGAAATTCAGAGGATACAGAAGCTCTAGTTCCATAGACAGTCACCTCCTATGTAGCCCATTCAACAGCATGAGGATTGGCGGATGGAAATTGGGGCTCTGCAATTGACATTGTGCAATCTTCTGTGTATGGTGGTTCAGTGAGGATTGCAGCTGGGAGTGTATCCTGACTGCTATTGCTAACAGAGTGACCTTTGGAGAATTTCATATTGGGACCACAGTTTCTTCATTTGTCAAACATCAAATGAATATTATTGCTCTATTCTTCATTTAATCTAGGATCTACTTTTAAGCGGAAAGCTAGAGATTGTGGACAAGATTGTTGTAGGGTTTGTTTTTGGAGAGTTTCTTCTCCCATCCTTAAAGAAGGAAAAAGAAATTTGAAAAAGGGACACTGCTGCCTTCTTTCTGGAATGAGACTTTCCAGACAGATGGAAGACATGGCGAAGTACAGCCATTAGCTAGATTCTGGGATCCGGGATTTGTTTTCAATAAGGGCATTTCCAGAGGTCAAGTTCTCTGTGTGTCTCAAAGAGAAACGGAATGAGAAACAGACAGTGAGAGATTTTTAGTGTTGGCTAGCAAAGGAATGGAAAAGACAGTAAGAAGTTGTTCCTATCGAGTTACATTCCCTCCATGTATCAGTACACTTCATTGAAATCCAAGGGGAGACAGAGAAAAACCTGTATTCAGGAACCCTATGGCATTGTAGACCTTTGCTTTGTTAGAGGAGAGCATTAGCCAAGAGGGGCAAATAATCCTGTAATCTCTGATACTCTACATGGTTTCCAGTCCTGACCTTTAAGGATCCAGGGCCCTTTCCATCTGGGACATTCCATGCTCTCCTTCCTCAGGTCTTAGGAGACCTAACATTCTCTTAAGGAAGCTTCCTCTGACCTATAAAATCTGTCCATCAGTGGCCTCTGGTTCCCAACAGGCTGAATCTTAAGGGTCTTTTGAGTATTGCATGAAATGAATGTGTGGAGAAGGAACCTTTGAGAGCAGGGATCCCTTGGATTGGGATCTGCAGGGAGAGCCTAGGACAATGAGGAGCAACTAATAACAGATCAAGAAGATATGGTAAATGATTGATTTGTAGAAAACTAGAGTTTTAAGAGTTAGGAAGCTTGTTCTGAACCCCTAAAAGGTGAACCCTTTCAACAAGTTTTCCAGCCTCTACTGCTCCTAAAACACTTGTCTTCATTCATCCTCACAGGATAGGGAAAGAGATCCAGGACTGAGAAAGGGGTCTTTCTGTGTATGATTGCCATTCCTTGAGTTGCCAAAGAGTCAAGAAGGCAGCCAATAGGATTGCTGGAATCAGGTGAGAACTCCCGTCTCAAATCCTTCCCAGAGCCTCCTGAGGAACCCTATCTGAGAAATTCCTGGTAAGAGGAGGCAGCTTCAGCAGGACAAGCTCCAGCTCCTTTCTGCAAGAACCAAGGTAAGGGGGCGCGCGGCAGTGACGTCAGCGGAGCCGCGGCGGCCTCTCCGCTCCTCCTCTTTTCAGCTCTTATCACCTCCGTGGAGGGCCTGGGGGGGCAATGTGGGGCCGGCCAGCCTTGGACATCTTACCTGCCGGCGGCCGCCTGAGCCCGGTTTCTAAGAACAAGAATGGAGGGGAACATCAAACTGTCAGTGGCAGAAGATGCAGTGGAGTATCATCTCTTTCTGTTACCAGAAGAACCAAGAGATCCAAAAAAACACAAAGAAGTCCTTCAGAAGTATATTGCAACAATTACAACCCAGTTTGCACCTCTGCTGGTCTCTTATATCTGGCAAAATCAGCCTTTTAATCTCAGATGTAAACCTGCTACAGGTAGCATTCCTGCTCATGTTGTTGGTGTAACTAAATTTGGGGACAACATTGAGGATGAGTGGTTTATCGTTTACCTAATAAAGCAGATTACAAAGAAGTTTCCAGAATTAGTAGCAAGGATTGAAGACAATGATGGTGAATTCTTGCTAATAGAAGCCGCTGAATTTCTCCCTAAATGTTTGGATCCTGATAATAGCACCAATAGAGTATTTTTCCACTGTGGAGAACTGTGCCTTATTCCAGCACCACGAAAAGCTGGGGAAATATCCTGGTTACCTGCCACACCTCTGACAATCAGTCAGGTATTGTCCATTATCACCAGGCACTCTGAAAAAAATCCTCGCCTCTGAATCTATCCAGGCAGCAGTTAACAGGCACATCAAGGGGTGCCCAAAAAAAATCCAAACATCCTTTCATCGAGCTCACTGCTTCCTCCCACCTGCTGCTGTGGCAATTTTGAAACAACATCCTCAGCTGGTAGCTGCAGCGGTCCAAGCCTTTTACTTATGGGATCCTATTGACCTTCCAGCTTGCCGAACTTTCAAAACATTCTTGCCAGATACACATATGATGGCTTCGGTCACATTCACCAAGTGTTTATATGTGCAGCTGGTACAACAGAGGTTTGTGCCAGACTGCCAGAGTGGGTATAGTCTGCCTCCCCAATCTCACCCCCAGTACCGAGCACATGAATTGGGCATGAAACTGGTTCATGGCTTTGAGATTTTGTGCACTAAAGCCAGTCCACTTCCTGAGTTCAAGAAGTCTCCAGGGACCACCACCCCTCTCTGGAATGGCTTTCTTGACAGTCTGAAACAGAATGGCTATTTTGAGAGAAAGATAGAAGGCTCTGCTAAGTACCTGCAGAAACTACACATGGCAGAGAACTACTTTGAGCAATCTGTGAATGGGCCAGAAAACTTTCTTGACATAACTCCAGGGGAAGAAATCTTAACCTTATAACAAACAATGCCCTTTGAACTGGAGGAGCTTAAGAAAGAAATAGCTGATCTCCCCTTAGAGGATGATGATCACTGGTTGGTTGTATCTCTCCCCGGATCAGCTGGACCAGATTCTGCAGGAGACCACGGGTAAAGTCGAACCAGGGCCCATTCCCACTCCCCAGGGGAAGGAGGAGCGGCCCTATGACCTAACCAAAGTCACGGATAGTGTGAAGGCTTTTGTATCCAAAGTTTCTACCCACAAAGGAGCAGAGCTGCCCCGGGAGCCATCGGAGGCACCTGTCACTTTTGTTGCAGATTCTTTCCTCAGTTATTTTGACAAGATTTTGGGCCCAGGTTCTGGGGAGTCAGACTCTGATGATTGCGACAATGATGATCTGGATGAGAACTCCGAATACCTTGACATCGATGACGACTTAGACCTTGGAACCCAGGGCCCTGAGGGAAAGGTCTCTACAAAGGAAACGCTGGAGAGCATTAAGTCATTAATGGCACAGATGGACCAGGAACTCGCCCAGACGAGCATTGGGAAAAGCTTCACCACCTGGAAACAAAGGGACAACTTGACAAAGGAACTGTCTCAGACTCTTGGCAACCATTCTGATAATGATGAAGCAATAGCAGATGGTTCTGTTCTGGAACCTGTGGACGTGGATCTGAATTTGGTCTCAAATTTCTTAGAATCCTATCACTCCCAAGCTGGACTGGCAGGTCCTGCTTCCAACCTTCTACAGAGCATGAGTGTACAGCTTCTTGATGACATAGATCACAGACATCCCAGCACATAACTGAAAGTGTAACAAAGACTCCAATAAAAAGTCTATCTGATATGCCCTCCGTTATTCTACTCACTTAATAAATGCCATTCTAACTAAACTATCTCCAGGCTGAAACATGTCATTTAGCTTTGGGGTGAGGACTCCAGGACTCTGAAAGCCTCTCTGAGGCATTAGAAGAGACTAATCCTCAGAGCAGCTGTGTCTAGCAAATCTGCTTTTCCAGATGAAGTTCCTACTTCAGCAAACATTTTGTTATTGGCTAATATTCTTTGGCTCTAGGCAGATTCCAATGTAAGTCTGGACACATAGGCAAGGAGAAGAAAGGTCAGGAACTGGGAGGGGGGGACTTTCTCGGTTTAAGATCTATATAATTCTGTGTTTTACATTTTGTGTGCTACACTCTTATCTGGAATACTGCTGTCACAATGAATCCTTTTCTGTGGTTATCTTGAGAATCTCTGATTTTAATTTGGGTAAGGGTAAGTGTCCCACTTTGCTCGTAAGTGGTAAGTTTCTGAAGTGGGATTTGTATTCAAACCCTCTAGTCTTCACAGCTGCTGCTCTGACCACTGAACCGTCTAGCTGCCCCTTTATTGCTTTACTGTTACAAAGGTTTTCTGTGAATGTATATGTGTGTGTTTGTGTTTTCTTTTGCAACATGGGTAATATGGAAATATGTTTTACCTGATGTTATATGTGTGATCAATATATTGTTTCCCTACTTAATGGCTTGAGGGAAGAGTTTTCCAAATTGTTAATACTGAGTAATAAAATTGTTTTCACTATAAAAAATTGTTTAGATCTGACTTTATTTCTGTGGAAAGTGTTTTGTAATTTTCCTTATATAATTCCTGACTTTCCTTTGGCAGATATATTCCCAAATATTTTATACTATCAACAGTTATTTTAAATGGAATTTCTCTTGTATCTCTTGCTGTTGGATTTTGTTAGTGATGTATAAAAATGCTGATGATTTATGTGGATTTATTTTGTATCCTGCAACTTTGCTAAAGTTGTGGATTATTTCTAATAGTTTTTTAGTTGATTCTCTAAGGTTCTCTAAATAGACCATCATATCTTCAATCGATGAATGGTCAAGGGATATGAACAGATAATTTTTAGATGAGGAAATTAAAACTATTTCTAGTCAAAGAAATGCAAATTAGGATAGCTCTGAGATGCCACTGCATGCCTGTCAGATTGGCTAAGATGACAGGAAAAAATGGTGACTAGTGAGAGGAGTGATGAGGAGAGCCATGTGCACCCAGGGAGAGGCCTGTGAGATCTGAGTCTGGACCACAATATAGCATTTTCACACTCTATCGATGTTTACTTACATTATATTTTCCTTCTCATATTTTTTTATTTTTATTTTTTTCTCTTCCCTGTATAGCAAGATAACTGTATAAATATACACATATTCAATCTATCAAATATTTTTACATAATTGACATGTATTAGACTTCCTGCCATCTGGGGGAGGGAGTGGGAGGTAGGAGGGAAAAATTTGTGGCAGAGAGCTTTGCAGGGGTCAATGTCAGGGAATTATTTATGCATGTTGTTTGCAAATGAAAAGCTTTAATAAAAAAATAGACCATAATATCATCTGCAAAGAGTGATTTATTTGGTTTCTTCATGACCAACTCTGATTCCTTTAATCTCTTTTTCTTCCCTTATTGTCAAAGCTAGCATTTCTAATGCAATATTGAATAGTAATGGTGATAGTGGGCAACCTTGTTTCACCCCAATCTTATTGGGAATGGTTCCAGTTTATCACCATTACATATGATGCTAGCCGATGGTTTTAAATAGATGCTAGTAACTATTTTAAGGAAAAGTCCATTTATTACTATATTCTCTACTGTTTTTAGTAGGAATGGATGTTGGATTTTATCAAATGCTTTTTCTGCATCTATTGAGATAGTCATATGTTTTTGCTAATTTAGTTATTGATATAGTCAGTTATGCTAATAATTTTCCTAATATTGAACCATATCTGTATTCCTGGTATAAATCCTACTTGGTCATGGTTTATTATCCTGGGGATAATTTTCTGTAATCTCTTTGCTAATATTTTATTTAAGATTTTTGCATCAATATTCATTAGGGAGATTGGTCTATAATTTTCTTTCACTGTTTTATTCTATCTGGTTTAGGTATCAGTACCACATCTGTGTCATAAAAGGAATTTGGCAGGAGTCCTTCATTCCCTATTTTTTCAAATAGTTTATATAGTATTGGAGTTAATTGTTCTTTAAATGTTTGGTAGAATTCACATGTAAATCCATCTGGCCCTGGAGATTTTTTCTTAGGGAGCTGATTAATGACTTGTTCTATTTCTTTTTCTAAAATGGGACTATTTAAGTGATTTATTTCCTCTTATGTCAATCTGGGTAATTTATATTTTTGTAGGTATTCCTCCATTTACCTTAGGTTATCAAATTTATTGGCATAAATTTGGGCAAAGTAACTCCTAATTATTGTTCTAATTTCCTCTTCATTGGTGGAAAGTTCTTCCTTTTCATTTTTGAGACTAACAATCCTCTTTCCTTTTTCTAATTAAATTGACTAGAGGTTTATCTATTTTGTTGTTTTATTCATAAAACCAATTTTTAGTTTTATTTATTAATTCAATAGTTTTTTTTACTTTCAATTTTATTAATTTCCTTTTATTTTTAGGATTTCAAGTTTGGTATTTGATTGGGGGGTTTTAATTTGTTCTTTTTCTAGTTTTTTTTTAGTTGCAAGTCCAATTCATTGATTTTCTCTTTCTCTATTTTATGCAAGCAAGCATCTAGAGATATAAAATTTCCCTTTATTACCACTTTGGCTGCATCCCACAAATTTTGGTATGTTGTCTCATTATTGTTATTCCCTTGGATGAAATTTGTAATTGTATCTGTAATTTGCTGTTTCACCCATTCTTTAGGATGAGATTATTTAGTTTCCAATTGCTTTTTGGTCTATTTTCTCCTGGCCTTATACTGCATGTGATTTTTATTGCATTATGATCTGAAAAAAATGCATTTACTATTTCTGCCTTTCTGCATTTTATTTTGAGGTTTTTATGTCCTAATACATGGTCAATTTTTGTATAAGTTCCATGAACCACTGAAAAAAAAGTAAACTCCTTTATGTCCCCATTTAATTTCCTCCAAAGATCTACCATACCTAGCTTTTCTAACATTTTGTTTACCTCCTTAACTTCTTTCTTATTTATTTTGTGGTTTGATTTATCTAGTTCTGAGAGAAGGTTGAGATACCCCACTATTATAATTTTGCTGTCTATTTCTTCTTGCATCTCTCTGAACTTTTCCTCTAGGAATTTCCATGCTATATTACATGGTGCATATATGTTTAGTATTGATATTGCTTTATTATCTATGGTACCCTTTAGACCCTTCCTTGTCTCTTTTAATTATATCTATGATCTGAGATCAGGATTGCTACCCCTGCCTTTTTTTTTGTTCACCTGAAGCATAATAAATTCTGCTCTAGCTCTTTACCTTCACTCTGTATGTATCATTATGCTTTAAGCGTGTTTCTTGTAAACAACATATTGTTGAACTCTGGCTTTTAATCCAATCTGCTATCCACTTCAGCTTTATGGGAGAGTCCATCTCATTTACATTCATATTCACAGTTAAAATAACTAATTCTGAATTTCCTGCCATCTTATTTACTCCAGGTTATGCTTTTCTCTTTCCTATCCCTCTTTCTTCCTCCCCATTATTTTGCTTTTGATGACCACCTCCCTCAAACAGTCCTCCCCCTTTAGAGCCCTTCCCCTTTTTTACACCTTTCCCCTAATTCTTCCGTTTTCCTTTCTAGTAGTTTTTCCCTTTCTTTTCCCCCTTTCCCTCTTACTCCCCTATAATGTGAAACAAGTTTCTCTGTGATATCAAATATGTCTGATATTCTCTCTTAGAGCCAAATTTGATGAGAGTAAAATTCACACAATGCTCATCCCTCTCCCTTCTTTCCCTCAATTATAATGTTTTCTTTGCCTCTTTGTGTGATGTAATTTCCCTTATTTTACCTCCTTTTTTCCTCTTCTTCCAGTGTGATCACTTTTCTACCCTTAATTTCTTTTTCATATTTTCATAACAAAATTAACTTATACCCTCATTCTCTAAGTATATCCATAACAGAAAATATAGTTCTCAAGAGTTTTTTTCCTTTTTACCTTTTTATGTTTCTCTTGAGTTCTGTGTTTGGAGATCAAATTTTTTGTTCAGTTCTGGTCTTTTCATTTGAAATAGGTGAAATTCACCTATATCATTGAATGTCCATCTTCTTTCCTGAAAGATAATGCTCATTTTAGCTGGATAGTTTATTCTTGGCTGTAATCCCAGTTCCTTTGCTTTTCAGAATATCAGATTCCAGGCCTTTGATCCTTTAAGGTGAAAGCTGTTAGGTCCTGGGAGATCCTAATTGTGACTCCTCCATATTTAAATTGTCTCTTTCTGGCTGCTTCCAATATCTTTTCCTTGGTATGATAGTTCTGAAATTTAGTTACGATATTCCTTAGGGATTTAATTTTGGGGTTTCTTTCAGGAAGTGATCAGTGTATTCTTTTGATGGCTATTTTACCTTCTGATTCTAAAATATCAGGGCAGTTTTTTTTTTATGATTTCCTGTAAGATGTTATCTAGGTTCTTTTTTTATCATGGCTTTCAGGAAGCCCTATGGTCCTTAGATTATCTCTCCTAGATCTATTTTCCAGGTCAGTTGTTTTTCTTAGGAGATATTTCATATTTTCTTCTATTTTTTCATTTTTTTTTGTTTTTGATTCTTGAAGTCTTGTTGAGTTATTCACTTCCATTTGTTCCATTTTAATTTTTAGTGTATTATTTTCTTCAGTTACTGTTTTTAACTCTTTTTGAAACTGGCCAATTAAATTTTTTTGTTCGTTGCATTCTTTTTCCATTTTTTCCATTTTTTTTGCAATGATCTCACTTCATTTCCCCATATTTCTTCTAACTCTCTTTTAAGATCTTTTATGCAATCTTGGAAGAAAGCCTTATGACATGGGGTCTAGTTTATGTCTCTCTTTGGGGCTTTTTCTGGAGTTATTTTACCTATAGGGACCTCAGGATTTGAGGTGTGCTCTTCTCCCTCTCCATAAAAGCTGTCTATGGTGAGAGTTCTTTTTGTTTTTTTCTTCATTTTGTAAGGCTTGAGGTCTGTTCAAGGCAAAGGAAGGACAGCCTCTTTAATTTGCTCTGGGGCAGTTCTGCTGATTGAGTTATTTCAGGTGCTGGGCAGTTCTGCTGATTGATTTATTGATTTCCAGTGCTGGGCAGTTCTGCTGATTGACTGATTGCTTTAGGGTGCTGTGTAATGGCAGCTAGGTCCATTGCTCTTCTGGGGCTCAGTGGTTCACAATCTACCCCCCACAAAAGGCAGATCTGCCAAACCACCTGCTTACAGTCAGGATAGATCAGCCCAAGAGGCCCACAGAAGACCCCCAGGTGTGTGGAAGTCACAACCTCTGACTCCCGCTCCAGCTCCCTGCTGCAGTCTCCCTGAGCTGCAGTCTGGGTTCAGCAGACCACCCCCCTGTCTGATTGAAACAGACCTGTTTTGAAGTTCTTCCAGAGTATCTTCTTCTAGAACTGTGTTGTACTCCATATATTTGTGAATTCTTTGACTTCAAAACCAGTCTAGAGGTTTCATATACTATTGGTTTGAGGGAAGGTTAGAGGAGGTTACACAGAGTTGTGTCTGATCTCCACCATCTTGGTTCCACCCCTGGACACATTTTCTGTGCTGAGTTTTTCAAGGAATTTATTCAAGGAATTATTATATTAAAAGAGATACATATATGGGCGATCTCTAATCTCCTGTATGGATACAGAAATATAAAAAAATTATTTCCTTTTTCTTACACACAAATATACCCTATAATTTATAGGATGCTACATAAAAGTTTTGCAGCTTATTTTACTAAATAGACAATCTTGAATGTATTTGTTTGGTCTTTTGGCAGAAAGTTATGAGGATGAGTGTTCTTTTTTTTTACATGGTATGGTAATGAGGTCACTGTGCTCTTGACATGGAACAGAGATTCCAGTTCCTAAAACCCAAATGATATTAAGTCGCTGTGTTTAAAGAACAGAAAAGCAGCAAAAATAATTTCTCCTCCCTTATTTTTAATCATCTTCTTCCCCTCTCTCCCTCTCTTTACCTGGAAGAAATTGAAACAATAGACTTTATAAGTAAATGCTAATTTCACAAGTGCTCTTAACAAGTCTCTTTTATTGCCTTTTTATTAAATTTAATTCTCATGCTTCTCCTTATTAACCACTTTATATTCATTCATGCCATTACTCTGAAGAGTCTTCTGATTACTAAGTAGATCTTCATCTAATTTCAATGGATCAACACCTTCTCCTTGACTCCATTGAGCTATATCATATTCAAACGTTTTCTCAGCTGTCATTTCCAAACTGTCAAAAACTGCTTTGTCTTATTGTTCTATTTGAGCTGTTTCTATATTGTAACCGTAAAGAGACAGTAATTGTTTCTATAGCCTCTGTAAAATAGACATTACTAGCATGGATTACTCTAGGAAATATTAGAAATGCAGGTTCAGAAAATAAAACCATTTCTAATCATATGAGAAAGTGCTCTAAATCACAATTGATCAGAGAAATACAAATTAAGACAACTGTGAGGTACCACTACATACCTCTCAGATTGGCTAAGATGACAGGAAAATATGACGGGGGAGATAATAATAAAATAATAAAAATAAAAAAATAATAATGGAGGGGATATGGGAAACCTGGGACACTAATATATTGTTGGTAGAACTGTGAACAGATCCAGCCATTCTGGAGAGCAATTTGGAACTATGTTCCAAAAGTTATCAAACTGTGCATACCCTTTGATCCAGCAGTGTTTCAATGGGCCTATATCCCAAAGAGATCTTAAAGGAAGGAAAGAGACCCACATGTGCAAAAATATTTGTAGCAGCCCTTTTGTAGTGGCAAGAAACTGGAAACTGAGTAGATGCCCATCAGTTGGAGAATGGCTAAATAAGTTATAAGAATGTTAAGGAATATTATTTTTCTATAAGAAATGATCAGGAGGATAATTTTAGAGAGGCCTGGAGAGACTTGATTTATTGATGTATGAACTGATTATATATAATATATATATGATTATATATAATATATATTATACTATATTGATTACATGAACTAAGTGAAATGAGCAGAACCAGAATATCATTGTACACAGCAACATCAATATGATTATCAATTCTAATGTATGTGACTCTTTCCAACAATGAGATAACTAATGCCAGTTCCAATGATCTTGTGATGAAGAGAGAGGACTGTGGGAACTAAATGTGGATCATGTTCACAACATAACATTCTCACTCTTTTTGTTGTTGTTTGCTTGCATTCTGTTTTCTTATTTATTTACTTTCCATTTTGATCTGATTTTTCTTGTGCATCAAGAGAACTGTATAAATATGTTTACACATATTGTATTTAACGTATATTTTAACATGTTTAACATATATTGGATTGCTTGCCATCTAGGGTAGAGGGTGGGGGGAAGGAGGGGAAAATATGAAACACAAGGCTGTGCAAGGATCAATGTTGACAAATTATCCATGCATATGTTTTGAAAACAAAAAGCTTTAGGGGCAGCTAGGTGGGGCAGCTAGGTGGTGCAGTAGGTGAAGTACCACCCCTCAAGTCAGGAGGACCTGAGTTCAAATCTGGTTTCAGACACAACACTTCCTAGCTGTGTTAACCCCAATTGCCTCAGCAAAAAAACAACAAAAAAAAAAAACTTTAAATTTTTTTTTAATTTAAAAAAAGAAAAGAAATGCAGCTTCAGGGCAGAATGGGGAAAATGAGATTAGACTTCTATGGACAGCATATTCTTCCTACCTTCCTCGTGGTCTTACTAATGAGGTTCCTTTATGTACATCTTATGATGGCAACAATGGTCCACTTAAAGTTCCTCAAATATGACAATGCAATACTCAATCTCTCTTTAGGGTGTCTTTCAAAAATTATTCATATCAAATTTTGATAATAAGAATGAATGACTAAATGAAGATTAATAAAGCATTTATTAAATGCTTATATAATGTCACGCATTGTCCTAAGCGGTGGGGACACAAATACCAGCAAACAAGACAGTCCCTGATCTCAGAGAGCTTATGTTCTAATGATAGAAGACAGTAATAAAGGGGTGCTAGAAAGAGAAAAAGAGTATACATGATGGATAGCATGATTTGGAATTGATTGGAAGTAGAGATTACCTCGGTTTGTTGTACTTCATTTTATTTTATTTATTTATTGCTGAGACAATTGGGGTTAAGTGACTTGCCCAGGGTCACACAGCTAGGAAGTGTTAAGTGCCTGAGATCAGATTTGAACCCAGGTCTTCCTGACTTCAGGGCTGGTGCTCTACCCACTGTGTCATCTAGCTGCCCCGATTAAGAACTTCTCAAGTAATCTAATGACTTTTATTGATTCAATAAAAATGACTGGGCCATGTTCACACAAAGTTTATGCCACTGGTTAATTTATTCATGGACAGAGTCTCATTTGACTTTAAGTGGGGAGGTATAATTGAAATGATTGATTAATTCACTTGACTCTACCCTTTCATATTTCTCCAGGCTTATTGCATATTACTAGCCTCTTCATATACACCCAGTCTTTTTATACTGACTTGTTGCTCTTCCTTGAACTTGATCTTTCTCCTGCCTTTACATAGGTTGCTTTACATGCCTGCAATAGATTTCAGCCTTATTTCTGTCTCTTAGTGTAACCCTTTCCCTCCTATAACAGGACATGATTTGTTGGGATGACACTTCGAAAGGAAACTCATCAAGGTTTTAAAATGAGATTTCCTCACAATCATTTAAAATAAAAACTATTAATAGAGGGTAGCCATTGAAGGAAAGGAAATATTGAAAGATTAAATGGATAATTGTGAGAATGGAGCAATGAGAAAAGAATTAGAGGGAAAGAAAAAGGACAACAAGGACAATAGTGGAATTACTGCAGAAATTTGGGGAATAAAATGAAAGAATGCAATGAGAAATCAGTTTCACTCGGCAATAAAAAAGTGGTGTATAAATTAATAATAGTGAAAAGTAATGAAATAAAAGAGAAAAGTAGAAATATCTTGGGAAAAATTGTTAAGAGCTAAATGTTAGGATAAGGAAGATATCAATTATGATATGTCATAATCAGCATATTGTTTTGCCACAAGAATTTTGAAGTTTGTACCATGCTATTTTTATTGGGAGGTTATAATTTAGAGGATTACTTTGCTTGACATTATGTGGTAAACATTTTTGGAATGAAAAATTAGTTTAAGTTTCAAACGTTCCTAATTCACAAGTATTTTTGTATCACTTTACAAGAACTTGACATCTACCTTAGAACAAGGCACTGATTTCCTTGGCACTGATTGGGTTCTCTCTGCAAGCTAATTTCCACCACCAATGAAGTTCACAAACAATAGATCATAAACTGAATTAGAATTTAGGTAAATGATAGGGTTCTGCTTGAGGAACACAGAGATTAAGTAAATTGCCTAAGACTGAAAGATTCCTCCATATGCCTATGTTAAAAAAATTAATTTACAAAATTGCCCCCTTTAAATCCAGTTATGTGATAATTGACAAAGAAAACCAATAATCTTGAAATTTAATTTTTTTGTAGCTAAGAATCTGATATAACATCTAGCACAGTGATAGGTATGTGGCAAGTCTAATATTTATTAGGCTATGAATATATATTAGGCCTATGAATGGTTACACAACATAGAAAATTTTACAATTACCTTCACCATCAGTATTAATTGATCATTTTGAATGTAAAATTCTTGTCAGAAAACTCTGGTTTCTAATCCAGAAAACTAAGTGGGAATCCAAGATAAACTGAAATATTATAAGGAAGGAAAGCTTCATCTTATTACCATGTTAGTTTTCCAAAGCTGACAGAAGGCATTTAATACACTAATTGGATTTTCTCATAAACAAATTTAGATGATATTATGGAGCATTTCCACTTATGGGTCACCATTTGCATTACTTTAATATAGTCAATATCTTCTAACTTAGACTTAAGGTACAACAGAAACTATTGTTCATAGATAGTATCCAGTATTAAATAAGCTTCCTACTGCAGAAATCATGGATCCTGAGAACTTCATAGCTCATATGTTAATTTCTGACAATGAGCATAAGGAGGATTATTAGGATCCCAGGATTTTGGTGAATTTTGATTTTGTAATCTACCCTGACCTTTTACCCAAAGAGTAAAGTTTATCTAAAAATGGTCATAAATGGAAAATTATCCTCTTTCATTTGGTACCAGTTCCAATGAGCAATTTTATCAGTATTACTTTATTAATAATAATAATAATTACATATGTATATATGGTTATGCCTAACAGTGTTGGGTTTTATGATCATTTCAGAATGTTACAGGAAGCCTCATTTAACTAATCAGATGTTTTCAGCTCTAAAAGCAACAAGGCAACTCTGAATCAAAAGTTTAAGCAGTATATGTGATACTGTGGAAGGACAAGGATTCAGGAAGAATGAAGGGACCTGGGCTCCTCAAGTCTGGTCAGTATTTCTGTGTATGATCTTGAGTGATTTATTTTAATTCTGTGTGATTCCCATTTTCTTTATCTGCAAAATGTAAAGATTTGACAAAGATATCAAAGAGAATGAAAAAAAATCTTTTAAGTACAAAAATATAGCATCTTTTAATACTGGTAAAGAACTTGAAACTAAGAGGGCGTTTGTTAGGCAGGAAATGACTGAACAAAATATTCATATCTATGTAATGGAATACTGTGTTATGAGAAATGATGAGGCTTTCCAGAGAAGTCTCAAAAGTCTTTGATGAATTGGTACAGGGTGAAGTAGAAACTGGAGAGCAACTTACACTATTTTAACAATAATGTAAAAGTAAACAATTTTGAAAGAACTTTGATCAATTCAGCGACTGACCATGATTCCTATTTTATGGATCTCTTGCACACCTTCCCACTGATCATCCAGTCTAAATCTGAAGACAACTTTGGTGGCATTGCTCCCTAATTTCCATTCCAACTTTAAATAGTTCTAGCTAGATAAAGGTTCAGCAGATTGAAATTGGGGTGGACTTAGCTGGGCCTATAAGTGGAAAATATTGCAATCAGCTAGGGGGAAGGGTGCAAATGGTTGCAAAGAGGGGAACCTGAATAGTGAGTAAATAGTGAGTTTTCCCTTCTTCCTTCCTGTCTTCATTGTGCTAACTACCAATCAATTCCTTCCCTACTTCCAAGAACCCTTATCATCCATTACTTGACCCTCTTCCAGAATCTCTTTTTTTTCCTACCTTTTCTTACTATCTTTTCTCATAACTAGCCAGATATGGAAGTTCCAACTGTCTCCCTTTATTTATTGGGTAGAGTCTTATGTTTTAATTTTTAGCAACTGGAGAGCTAGATGTTCATAATCTTTTCTTTTTCTATGGAAAGTTATTTTTGTTGTTATTCCTTCTTACATGGGGGTGACGACTTGATTTTTGAGAGAATTGGATTTAAATGAGGCCCAGCTGCATGTCTTCAGTTTCACCCTCTCTTCCAGAGTCACTGAAGTCTAATGGCAAGACCAGTGAGGACCTGTGATGCAATGGATAACCTGGGAATTTTCCATGTCTACAATGCTCATCTTCATGACCAGGTGGAACAAATGGATCTCATCTGCCCATTCCAGTGGAATGTAACACGCTTCTCAGGAGTAGAGATCTTTTCATTCTATGCATGTATATCCTTAGTGTTTAGCACACAAACTGGTACTCAGTAGGTGCTTAATAAACGTTTGTTGACTGATTATTTCTTATTTTTTAAAAGTGGCATTTTCCATTCCTTTTTTCTGACAAATATTTGTGATGATTAATTTGTTTAATTTTCTTCCCTTTTTCCCTCCCCATTTCCTCCTTCCCTCACCCTTCTCCCCTTCTCCTTTCCTCCTTTCCTTAGTTAATTCCTTCCTTTCTTCCTTCTTCGTTCCCTCCTTCTGTCCTTCCTTCTATCCATTCTTCCTCTCCTCCTTTCCCTCCCTCCTTCCTTCCTTTCCTCTTTTCTTAGTTCCTTCCCTTCTTTCCCTCCCTCCCTCCCTTCTTTCCTTCCTTTCTCCCTTCCTTCTTCTTTCCTTAGTTCCCTCCTTTCTCCCTCTCTCCCTTCCTCCTTTCTTCCTTCCATCATTTTCCTTTCCTCTTTCCATCTTTCCCTCTCTTCTTCCCTTTTTCCTTTTCTCCCTCCCTCCCTTCTTTCCTTTTTATTCTCCCTTCCTCCCTCCCTCTCTCCTTCCCTCCCTTCTTTCCTCTCTCCTTCACTTCCTTTCTTCTTTCCTCTCTTCCTTTATTCCTTCCTCCCTCCCTTCCTCCCTCTCTTCCTTCTTCCCTCCTTCCTTCTCTCCATTCTTCCTCCTCTCCCTCCTCCTCCCTTCTTTCCTTCCCTCCCTCTTTTCCTTTCTTTCTCCTTTCCTCTCTTCCCCCCCCCCCTTCCTTTCCTCCCTCCTTCCTTCCTTGCCTCACTCTCTACATCTCTTAAGGTTCTAAAGGCCAACTCTATCTCCGGATTCCTTTTCTTCTAGGAGCCGCTCCTCCTCCAGCACGCCAGGGGACGGTGCAGTCTCGAAATGGACGATACTACCAGCCATCCTGGTCAGTGCCGGAGTTTTCCTGACTGGTCGCACAGGCCCATCTAGCGGAAAGACTGAGTAGCTGCATGGGCTCCCCAGAAAACCCAGGAATCCACAATGTTGTCAAAGCGGGATCGCCGCGCGGCAACCACTCCAATTTCTATTGGTGAGAACTCTGTCATTAATTCCAAGTCGCGAATGAGCGAGCGTCTCCGGGATGAGGTCACATGTACGGCGTCCTCCGCCCTCCTGAAGTCCCGCTCCTCCTGCCGATGCCATAGCAACGAGCCCTGGCGCCTGCTGTTGGGATTGGGCGGCAGCTGAGGCCTCATGGCCCTGGTGTTCCTTAAGCTGCTGGTGCTCCCTTGGTTCTTCCTGGCAAGGGATGCCAGGGCCCAAACTCAACCCTCGCCCTCCGAGGGAGCTCCCAGCTGGGCAGGAATAGACCCTCCGGTGGTGCGACTCCAAGAGGCGGCTGTTGCCCCCACTGACCGGCTGCGGCCGCAAGTGGCGAGCTGGTTCGAAAGTGTGTGGGGGCGCCACTTCTGGTTCTGGGGGTTCTCCAACACCTGCTCATGTGACCTGACACCGAACTCGTGCGATTTGAACTGCTGCTGTGACGACGAGTGCTACTTAAAGGAGTCCAGAATGATTTTCAAGGACTGCCTCCCAGGGAGCTACAGGTAAGCCTCAAGACTCCCCGCCCCGCGCTGAGCCCCACGGAAAGGGAGAGACAAGGGCCAGCCGGTGCCAAGTTGGGCGCTCTCCCTGCAGATGCCGCTTTGGCTGGTCGGAACCTTCTGGAGTGTTCCAGTTCCCCCCGTTCCTCCAGGGGTCTGTTCTAAGGAGAGCAGGCACTGTCCTTTACCTTCCTTTGTCTTTCCAGCGCCTAGCACTGTGCGTCATTGTAACAAACGATTGCTACTGTTTCTTGACCCACTGTTGGTTTATAATGAGTATCTTTCAGTTAAAGTAATTGTAGCCAAGGGTTAACAGTAATGAGATCTTGATTGCTGGTACTGCAATGATCTCCCAATACCCAGGGTCACTGTGGAAGAGCTACCTGTGTGTGGCCAGGCTGCTGGGGGACCTGGAGTTGAAAGGATTAGCCACTTGCGTCTTGCATCATCAGTCTCCCTGAGCATCAGACTTCCCATCTTTAAAAAGAAGGCTTTGTTCTTGATGACCTCTGTCTCTTTTAGCCCTAAGTATATTTATGCCTCCTATAATATATTTATGCCTCCCACCCACCTAGTTGAGAACTACCTCTAGTCCAGTGAAGAAACATTCTTCTCATGATTTGATAACTTCTTGGTCCCAACTAATTTAATGACTTCCATCCTATAAATTGTATACAGCAGCCACCATCAGTCTTCCTTGATGTGGTTTATCCTCTTAGAACTCACCAGCACTTTTTAAAGCACTTACTATGTGAAATTGTATGATATTATCATTCATTTACCTATTCAATCACCGTTCATATTTGTTCCTGAACACACCTTATATTTTCCCAACGCTGCACCTCTACTCATCATCTTCTCTGTGCGTAATAATATTCTTTTCCTTTCACTCTTGAATTTTTATCCTTCCTGTAAAGTCAACCTAAATGCAACCATTCATCTACTCAATAAATTGTTGGTGGTTAAGCTCTGATGGTGTGCTACACATATATATTTAGATATCTTATGATAACCTCTACTAAATTTAGATATCTTATGATAACCTCTACTAAATTGCAAATTCTCTTTGACTTATTTGAGAAGTCTCAGAGTTGACCGCTAGCCAGTTACATTGCTGAAAACAAACAAAAAACTATCAAAGGTAGAATTTGAACCCAATTTCTATTTAATCTGCTATGATGTCTCTGTAAATTAATATCTTAAATATTTTCACTTGATCAAGGGCATTCCCACTCCCCAATCTGCATGTCCATAGTTACAGCAGATGACTTGGTTTACTACAAAATCTTTTAAATTTTCTAGTTCTTCATCTCAATAAACTGTTAAGCATTTTCAGCCATTCTTTCTTCTGGTCAAAGAAGGAACCATTACTATTCCTCACTAAAACTTATCTCTCTACTAATACCCTTGATTCATTTAATCTTTCAACAGATATCTCTAGGATTTGAGTCCAGTAGTCATTCCCCTTATTTCTTTGCTATTAAGTATTTCCATTTCCCCTATGGTCTTCCCTACTGCCTACATACATGCTCTCACAAAGTCTTTCCTTCTCATTGTATCCAATTACTCTACCACCTCCTCTATGTCACTGTTATGCTTTTTGTTAAAAGTTTCTATATTTTCTCACAACCCAGTCTTCTCTTTATGTTCTTACAGTCTTAACTTCTAGCTCCATGCTATTGAAACTTCTCTTAGAGACCACCACATTGCCAAATACAGTGATCCCTTTTCTTTCCTTATTCTCCTTGACTTCTCTGTTAACATTTGACAGTGCTGACCATCCTTTACTATTGGAAGATCTTTACTCCCTTAATTTTAGACATCAGTTACTCTAAGTATTAAGCATTTACTATGTGCTAAATATTCTACTGGGTACACTAGCACAAAGAATGAAATGGTCCCGAGTCACAATGAGTTTACGTACAAGTTCATGTAAAAATAAATGCAGCAAAAATATAAAGTCAATAAATATATTGTGTTCAAAGGCAAAGTAATTTAATACAAAATAGTTTAGGAGGAAGACTTCTTGAAGTTGGGGTTATCCGGAAGAAAGGCTTTCTGCAGAAGATGGTGCTTAGATATTTCTTAAACGAGGAGAGCAACATGGGTGGAAGGAGGTAGAAAGGGAGTATATGCCCAGGCCCAGAGTATTGTGAGTGAGAAACAGAGAGAGGGCCAGTTTTTCTGAATCACAGTCTATGGGAGGGGAAGTTATAGTCATTGAGGCTTAAAAGGTAAACTAAATTAGGTCAGGTTTTAAAAAGACAAACAGAAGAGTTTATGTGATATTGAAAAGGCAATTGAAAGCCATTGGAATTGGTTGAGTAAGAGAGTCACATAGTTGGTCACTTTTGGGGTTCAAGGAAATCACTTTGCAGAATTGGAAAACCAATTAAAAGACTTGCCATTATCAAGGGAAGATGATGAGCACCTGAACTAAGGTGTCTGGAGTTTGTAGAGGTTGACACAATCAGATTTGGCCACTGATTAGGCCTGTGGGGTGGAGCAAAGTAGAGTCCAGAATATAGCAAAGTGATAGACTTAGGATCCTGGCACACCACGTTCTCAGTTTCTCCTGCCTCTCTAATGACTTGTTCTTTGTCTCCTTTGCTGGCTTCTATCAGCTTTCCATCTTTTTGGCTGTCTCAAGGTTCTGTTCTTGGTCTTCCCTTATTCTTTTTATTCTCTTCCTAGCTAGTCTCAGTTCAATGACTTCAACTGCCACTTTTATGAACTTGTTTCCCAAATATTTACTTTAGCCCTGATCTGCTCTGAAATCTAGGTTCACATCTCCAATGTCTCCATTTCCTGAAATATGTAAATGTTTCCAAACTTCATTATTTCTAACTGTGGCACCATCATTCTCCATGTTTCCTGGTACAGGCAGGCTTTCCTCATTGTAACTTGTCTAAACAGTTGTAATAATCTGTTTATAGGTGGTCTTGCCCCTTCAGTTTCCTTTCTCTAGTCCATCTTCGTACTTATGTCAGAATTATCTTCCTTGCCCATGCCACTCCTCTGCTCAATCATGTTTGATAGATCTACATTACCTACCACAAAAGGCAAATGCCATTTGCCTGGCATTAAGGTCCTTCACAGTCTGACACCATCCTACTTTTAGACTATATTATTACTCTCCATTCATTTACCTACCCAGTCAAATGTCACTATTCATATTTGTTCCTGAACACACATTATATTTTCCCAGTATTGTACTTTTGCTCATCATCTTCCCAGTGCTTAATAATATTCTTTTCCTGTCATTCTTGAATTCTTCTCTGTCCTATAAAGTCTATACAAATGCAGTCATTCATCATGTCAGTAAACCATTGGTGTTTAACCTCTGATGGCATATTAGACACTCAAGTTTGGTACTGGAGGATACAAGTTTAGCTATATAGTCCCTGCCCTCCTGTAGTAGGGGAATGAGACACAAACACAGATAATAATGCACAATTTCACATAATAAGTGCTTTAAAAAGTTGCTGGTGAGTTCTACAAATACACAATATAGTTTATATATCTTGGATACCAAACTCTTATCAAAGAAATTTGATAGATTTTTTCCCATCATCCACTTTCCTTATTATATATAATTACATATTTTTTTCCTATTCAGAGGCTTTTCAGTTTCATGTAATCAAAGCTATCTATTTCTTCTTTTGTATTTGCCTCTATTTCTTGTTTGGTTAAGAATACATCTATTCATAACTGCAAGAAGTACATGATTTGCTTCTCCTCTTAATTTTTAAAAAATATTATGATCTTTAATATTAAGATCATGTATCTACTTAGAACATTGTGGGACATGGTATAAGATATTATTGTCCAGTCATTCAGTTGTTTAATGACTCTTCATGATTCTAGTGCTATTCCCCTTTTGTTCTGACTTCTTTTCATCATTTCCCTTGATATTCTGGATCTTTTGTTTGTTATGGAGGCGTAAAATAAGCATATATGATATATAAAGGAAATAAAAAGAAATGTTATCATTTGAATTTTGGCAGTTAAATGACAAATGAGCAATGAAGCAATTGTAAGTTCAGTCTGTTAAGAGGAAATACCAAATTAAAAAATATCATAGGGCCATGTAGATCTGATTGTTTCTGAGAAAGAAAATTGAAAGTTTATTATATGGAACTTAAAGATCTTTTTGCTGTGTTTGCTCTATTCATTTTATACTTTTTTAAAGTATTATCTCAAGGTAATTGAATGATCCACTTGAGTTCTTACAATCAAAAGAAGACCCCCCCAAAAAAAAAGGGCATCTAGATTTCAAATTTCAAAAATGTTTAATTAAAATGATTTTTTTTTATCATGTCTACTTCAAACATTTTAACTTTGGTTCATGTTAAGATTTGGGAATTTCCTAAGAAAATGCTTCTCAATATTTACTTTGTTGTAATTATTGTGTAGGTTATTTTCCTTTCTCTGTCATTTTATACCCTGTAAATCTTCTCATGCTTCTCATATTCATTATTTCTTACAGCACAATAATGCTTTGTTATATTCTTACACCATGATTTGCTTACTCAGTGATCCATACGATCACCTGATAGTATAGTGATATCTCCTGCCTCAAATTTTCCTAGAGCATTTCATCTGAATCTTTTTTTATTATATTCTACCTCCCATCTCATACTTGTATGCATGTCAGCTCTTTTCCCCTATTGTCTTGTAAGCATGACTCTGTTTTTTATCTTTATATTCCCAGCATCAGAACATAAAAGGTACTAAATCAATGTATCTTAAAATTGATTTAAACATGGGATTTGTGATTTTTTTTTTTTATTTCATTGCACGTTTGCTTTGAAATTTTAGACTTCTGGGGCAGCTAGGTGGCGCAGTGGATAGAGCACCAGCCCTGAAATCAGGAGGACCTGAGTTCAAATTTGGTCTCAGACATTTAACATTCCCTAGCTGTGTGACCCTGGGGAAGTCACTTAACCCTAATTGCCTCAGCAAAAAGAAAAAAAAAATTTAGACTTCTAGGAGTAGCTAGATGGCGTAGTGGATAGAGCACTAGCCCTAAAGTCAGGAAGACCTGAGTTCAAATTTGGCCTCAGACATTTAACCCTTCCTAGCTGTGTGACCCTGGGCAAATTACCTAATCCCAATTGTCTCAGCCAAAAAAAAAAAAAAAAAGAAAAGAAAAAAAATTTTAGAATCCTATATAGATGCTTAGAATATAATTTTCCTCTAATTTATAAAAATTGGGCCACTTCAAAGCAGTAGTCCACTTTAAAGGTTCTCACTCTCTTATGTCTTCACAGAATATTGGATTGGAAATGTGTAGATCCTTCCATAATGTTCCAAAGTAATACCCCATTTCATGTAGAAATTTTGATGATACCAGATAGTGGTCCAAACTTTTGTGTCCAAGTGAAGAACCGTAAGTTGAAAACATTCTCTTCTTACTTCATAGCATATATGGATGTTGGCATTATATCTGACTGACTTTTGGATTCCTTCCATCCTTTTTTATTCTTCTCTCCCTTCTTCCTCTGCCCTGACATACATTTTTCATGGCTCTGAAAGCTCAATAAATTATTTAAAACTTTTAAGACCTTTAACTGAATGCTGAAAGCACATCTGTTTTAATGAATCCTCCATTAGCTATGTAACCACAAAAAGACTGCACAAAAATAAAATGATTGTGTAACTGAATCTGAGACAATATAGTGTTGTATTTATTTATTACATGTAAATATTATAGTTAAACCATGTCTTTGCAGAATACTGTCATAAGGTTTAATACAGTACACAAAATTAATAAAATGTTTGAGATTTCCCCACAAACAAGGCAAAAATACAGAAGTGTTTAAATATATATTTTACATATTTAAGATATGTAGATTTTGGTGGAAAGGGAAGAAATTTTAGAGACTGTTTTACCATCACCCTATCTTTAGTTCCCTGTTGAATAGAGAACTCTTCCCCCAGTTATTTGGGTCTGGGGTTTGTTAAATACTGCTACGCTCACGATTGCTTCTGGTTTGGCTTCTTTGTTCTCTTCAGTTTATCTTAAGTTAAATATTTCTTCAAAGAAATCTTCAAGGTTTTAAAACTCAGAGAAAGTGTATGTAAGAGCAGTTTGTGGCTCCTTAAAAGCTTAAAACCTGAGGAATAGAGGAGAAAGGTTAAGGCTTTTACCTGGTTGAAAAGCCAAATCTAAACAGAGACTATTTGAATTAGGAAAACTTGGGTTCAGATGTCACTTTCAAAAGTAAGGAGTCATGGGCAAATGGCTTAATTCTCTGAATATTAGTTTCTTCATCTGTTAAATGAAGACTAATTCCTATAGTATCTACCTCACAAGATTATTGTGTAAATAATGTATGTATAAAAGGGACTTGCAGACCTTGAAAATATTAAAAAATAATAATAAACTGAAGAAGCATTAGAACTAGCATAGCAGCTTGATATGGAGGCCGTGTATTATATTCATTTGAATGCTACTGTTTTGAATAGGATAATTCAGAGGTGTGGCATCTGAAGAATATTCAAAGACTGCTTGAGATCTTTTCTCTTGTAATTCTCATGGTTATAGAGGAATATGCTTTTGGTAACTCCCTTTTTCATTAGTTTGCAGAAGGCATAAAAATTATGAAAGCACAAAACATGTTTCTCATTAGCAATATCTCCAAGAAGGAAGTAGCTTTATACCCCATTGAATCATTTTTCTTATATCTCTCTCCTAATTTTGATGATTTCAAGGAAGAGAAAGTTTCAGAAAATCTGAAGAACACCATTGTACACTACTCTGGAAGAAAGGTTAAAATTCTGCCCTAGAATGTAAGGAGTGGAAAACAATGATAAAACCATGAATCTGTGAGATATATGTCATGATTTAGGAAGAAGATAAATTAAACACACTAAGAAATTCTGCCTTGCCATAGGGTTAGGGTTAGTAACTTTTTTTGGAAGATCTTGCTTAGGGAACATCTTTTCCTTGTGAATTTTGTTTGCTTGCTTATTTTATTTTGCCACAAATGAACAATGAACACATTTCAGGCTGCCAGGAATATTGAATATCCTTAGAAATAAATGGCATTCATTACCTTTCCCGGTAACTTGAAATTGCTATTATAGGCTTTGAGACAAACAAAACAAAATGAAAAAAAAAATGAAAACACTAAAATTCCTCAATTTACAGTCCTAAAATAAATTAAAAATCATGCTAGGTAGTAGAAATTTTTCCCCTTTCTTTAAATATTTATGTATTTATTTATCTCTAAAACTTTTTTATTTTAAAGCAATATTGAACTATTTCCATCATCTTCAAAAGGTGAATGAGACCAACATACAATCTTTGATAAAACAATATGGAGGCAAATCATTCTCAGAATCTCCACCCACACCAACTTATCCTTCTTTTTACAAGGTATGCCTATGGGAAGGGATGATGATTTTTTTTCTTTATGGTAAACAATTTGCAATGGCACTATGGATTCTTTATGATGAGTAGATGTATTTCAGTCAGTTTTTTGGAATAAAGGTAATGTTCACCCCCTATATGATTCTTCCTAGTCTAGAATACAAAGTATTCCATTTGTATTTCTCTTGCTATAGAGTCAACTCTGTTTTGACTCTTTTTTGTGATTTTTGTTTCTCTTTATAGCCTGCTTAGGCCATTTGTCACTACTAACAAAGAACTCCTGGATTTCTTTCAGGCTGGAGATCCCATTGTGATCTACTTTCCCAAGTGGTCATTACTGAGTTTACTCAAACATCCAACAGGAATAGGTCCTAGTGGACTTTGTACTGACAATAATGCTGCAAGTGAGTAAAATGAGGGCATTTGGGGTTTATTTGCTCAAAGTTTAAGTAATTTTATCTTTTATTCTCTTAATTCTTTGTGTTCTAAGAATTCCTGGAAAATGGACATACCACCTGTACCCGGTTCTTTAGCAATCTAACAAGTAGCTGTACCACAGATCCTTTACTCATGGTCACCTCTTATTATAACTTCATGGTCTTGAAGGTATGTGATACTTTTTAGGTCATTGCATTACTACTTTTATCTCAAGATGTGACCTGCTGATAAGTGTAAGACAATATAAATATAGGTACAAAAAAATCCAAGTTTTTTTATCTTAACTCTTCTACTTACTAATTTTGTAAATTTGGGCTATTGGCTTAACCTTGCTCTTTGAGCCTCAGTTTTGTCTATAGTTTGAGAGAGTTGATAAATAATCTTATCTCTAAGGACCTTTCCAAATCTAAAATTCTCACCTCCAATTGTATACCCACGTTTCTAACCACAAAATTTCCCAGTTTTTTTTTCTTCTTCGCTACTTAACTAAAAAAAGAGGACAATGTCCTCCTTTTATTGATTTCCTATTAATCTTCTATAAATGCTTTCTTCTTTGATATATATCACTTTGGTTTTTCATTCGCACACACAGTTTCAAATAGCAGCAAGATTATACAATGAACTAGACTGGTATTAACCTTTAAAATACATCCTTTCTTGTAACAAACAGTAATCTACTGAAGTATAGGATTATTGAATTAGAATTTTCAGTTTAATTTTAAAAGAATTTGAACCCCAATTTTCAATGTAATTGGAAGTATATACATTCCTGCTTTGGGATTTTTAGCTTTTTTCATTTCATGGATCCCTTTAGCAGTCTGGTGAAAGCTATGAACTCCTTCTCAGAATAATAATATTTTTAAATAATTGAAGGAAATGCTAAATTTCAATTAGAGATTAATGAAAATAAATGTAATTTTTCTTTCCCATTCAAATTCATAGAACTTCTGAATCTCTCTGTGAACTTTTTAACTTAGCTTAAGGTCTCCTGTTTCAGACCCTGCTTCCAATCATTTGTCAAAACAAAGATTAGTTGAACCAAGGGAAGTTGATGGAGTATGAAGAAGAAAGTATGGTTAATCAAGGCATTTGGAGTGAGGAAGACAATCATTCTATTTTTTTTTATTTTCTTCTTACAAGATCTGCTTGTAGTAGATGTTGCTGTAGGGTACTAGTGGTTTCCTACACAAAAAAGCACCTTCATCACTCTCCTTTTCAATTATTTTAGGTTCCAAAAGGTGTGAGCGATCTGAAGAACATGCAGGTGAGGACCTATTGGATCAGAAGGAAGAGAAAAAATCTCATCCTTAGCTTTGAAATGAGGAATGAAAACATTTAAGGGTATGGTGTTAGAAGGAAAATTACAAGCATTACATGAATCAAGGGTAAATCTTCCAGGGAAAGTAGAATACATCTAGATTTAGAATTCAGTCTTTCATGAGGAAAGGGAGGGTCCACATCTTGTGGATAGAGAATTTTTCTATATGTAATAAGAACCTAAAAAAGAATTTATCACCCAGATGAGGTCTATGTTCTTCACCAACCAGCACTTGTTTGTTTCTTTTCCAGGTGCCCATAACACTTACTTCAGAGCCCATTTTACCTCAGCTAGATGGAAGCGCCTGTTATAATGTTGTTTCCCAGGTATGAGAGGTAATTGTGGAGTCTGTTTAACTAGAACTATTAAGTAGTGATGTGCATTCTTAAAAGTGCATTAGAGTTTCTTAGCTCAAGGCATTCCTACTTGTATGTCACAGTATCGATGAAATTATCAAGAGATGGAAATTGGTTACCTTCTTTACCAAAATTGTTGTTCCATCCCATTTTCTTTTTCCCCAGGCTTAAAACATTTGAAAACTTTTTCTCACATATCTCATTAGTTATTATCATCTAACTACAGTTAGCCATCTTTTATGTCTGAACTCAAATTTTACTTCAGCTCTTAGCTTACTTTGCTTCTTATATGACTCTGTTACTCCTATCTATATATGTCCTGTACTTGGAATGCATTGCCTCTTTATCAAGTCATGCATATTCCCCTTTTTCAAAATCTTACCCTCAAATCTCCTCTTTCATGATAACTGCTTTAAAGAAACAATATTCCAATTATTGTTCCATTCTTTCTTTGACATTTCTTCAACATTTATGTTGAGGTACTATATAGTTGGCACTTATTTTTTCATTGCCTCTCCTTTAGATGATAAACTTCTCTAGGTCTCCTGTTCTCTAAGGCAGGAAATCTTTTACTTTCCTAAAAGTATCTTTTTTCCTTAGTATCTTGCTCTGCAATCAGTGAGCATTTCAATATTTTTGATTGACTAATTTTACTTTCTGTTTCATTTTAGGTTATCTATGATATAGAAACGAATGGAACTCTTGGGATCCAGAAGATCTCTCTCTCTTTCATCCTGATGAACCTGACTGGAGATCCAGGAGCAGCATTTCAACAACATTTCACTATACGTTTCCATGTCAGAATCATTTTATTATCAAATAGTGGGGGTTTGTGGGAAGAAAAAATGTTAGAAACAATAGATCTCCTTTTAAGAAGGTTTGGAAACTGGAGGGAGTATTTGAATACCTATTTCAGCTCTTCCTTTGTAGCCTTCCTACTAGTATCTTTGGCTAAGGAAGAAAGAGATAGCCAATTAACTGAAATCCAAAGATTTCCATCTAAATTCCAACCTCTTTATCCAATGCACCTTTTCATTAACATTGTTAACAATTGATAAAAATTTTTCTCAATGGTATTTTATTTTTTCAAATATGTGTAAAGATAATTTATAACATTAAATTTTGTCTTCCAAATTTTTCTGTCTTCCTCCCTTACCTCCCCTTCCAAGACCACAAGCAATCTGATATAGGTTAAATTTCTGCAACCCTTTTAAACATATTTCCATGTTGGTTATGTTGTACAAAAAAAAATCAGACCAAAATGAAAAAAAAATACAAGATAGAAAAAAACAAACAAAAAGATTAAAAACACTATTCTTCAATTCATATTCAGTCTCCATAGTTCTCTCTCTGGATGTGATTGGAATTTTCCATCCCAAGTTTATTGAAAGTGCTTCAAATCACTGCTAAGTCTATCGCAGTTGATCATCACATCATCTTCTTGTTACTGGATACAGTGTTCTCCTGGTTCTTCTCATTTCACTCTGTATAAGTTCATGTAGGTCTTTCCAGGCTTTTCTCAATTCAGCCTGCTCATCATTTCTTATAGAACAATAATATTTCATTACCTTCATATACTATAACTTATTCAACTACTTCTGAACTGATGGGCATCCACTCAACAATTAGTAAAATTCATTGTTTTTTCAGAATTTATTCTTTGCAGGCTTCTTAATAGGTTTAGTAATGATCAATGGCATGTTAAGGAAAAGATGAATTAGAGGATAAAGGAAAAAGTGATCTATATAACTTTATTTCTAAATAGTTGGAAAATTTATAATATTTCAGTGCCTTCTCCAAAGAATAAAGAAACATAAAATTTGCATTAGAAATCCATAATTGTTAGTTAATGCTTATTATGAAACAGATTTTCTCTAGAATGATCTCCAAATATAAGGCTCCTTACCACAGGTTACCTTATGCTGCTTCCCTCCTCAGAGAGAGAGATGAAGTTTCTCTAAATATCTTATTCATAGACTCATAGGTATTTTGTCCTTTGTTTTTTCTAGTGGTATCCTTATTATGTTTTTTTAAACTATAAAGTGAAGTAATCTCAGGGTAGATAGTTGAGATAATTTAAAAATATTCATACTTAATGTCTCTTAGTTAGCTTTGCAGGGATTTTCTCCAAGTTCTCCCAATCCTTGCTTGCTAGTTAACCTATTTCTATTCTGAGACTTGAGCTAAGCTCTATTGGTAAAACCAAGGTTCTTTTTGTCAGTGCTCAGCTTCTGGCCTCTAGGGCAAGTATCCTCTGGACTTAACCCAACTTTTGTTAGATTTGGGTTAAGTTTTTGTTGGGTTGTTTTGTCTTAAGTTTTCCCTTAGCTCCAGGTAATTGTCATAGTATGTATTTGATTTTGGGTGTCCTATGTCAGCCAGTACCTCTTGAGTTTTTGCCAGCTGGCTGTGCTTTTGAACCATTTGGATCTCTTGCCCTTGTCCTTGTAGAACCTTCCAATCTCACTGGGGTAGAATTCCTGCCATTGTTAGAAATACCTTGGGAAGACAAGTTCCAAGATACTATTTCTTTGCAGACAATATTTATGAAACGATATCTCCCTTGCACCTCAGTTATCTTTTAATTATTTTGAATCAATGAGGCTGGGCAAAACCCCAGTTATTAAGGATGATGGTGGTTTTTGTTTTTCCTTATCTCAAGACTATTGGTGGATTATAAATCGGTGGATTGAGACTACAAGGGAATTTAAAAGCCTCTGAGTCTAATGCCTTTCTTGGCCCAGAGAAATTGAAGTGACTTCTTAGGTTGTAATTCGCAGGAGTGGGATAGTACAGATAGAGTTTTGCCTCAAATACTTACAGTTTTATGACTCTTGAGCAAGTCACTTAAGCTCTCTCAGCTTCAATTTCCTCGTCTATATATGGGAATAATATCACATACCTTACAATATTATTGTGAAAATCAAATGAGATAATGTATAGAAATGCTTTACTAACCTGAAAGTGCCAATTCAATACAAAAAATTAGATCAGGTCCCCCGACTCCTAATCCAGCATACTTCTGCTGTGGATATTAACTAAAGTTTATTTCAGCATCAAGATCACAGGTTTGCTAGTCTAAATAGTTTCTTTACTGTTTTTCTTCTTACAGACTTTTCAGCATAGAAGACCTGCTGTTCCTTGGGTTAGAAGTGGAAACCCTGGTTATATTTTTGGAATGCCCCTTCTAGTTTTAAAAGGTGATACCAGTAATCCAGTATCCTTCTCAGAGTAAAGTCTGGTTAATTTAAGGCAATCTAGAAATTCTGAAGGGGGAAAAAAAAAACCAAACCAACAATTGACAATTTTTTGGTTTCTCCCAATATTCCAGATCTTTTTGAGGAATTTAGCATTGATTTTACCAGATCGCTACCTGGTCAGATATCACCAGTGATGTGTTGAGCCCACCATGAGCTTTGAAGTATATTGTAGGCTGGATAAAAGTACATTTAATGCTTTTTTGCTAGAATATTTATATATTGGTGAGTTACTTAGTATTTTTTGGAAATGTCATATGCTGAATAATAAAATGAATTAAGAAGAAAGACAAAATAAAGTCTTTTGAACGGTTTGATACTAAGCATAAGTTGTGCTAGAGAAGCAGATAACACATTTTCCATTCTTGTCTAATTTTCCTCCATATTATTTCCTTGACTGTCTGCACAGTTGACTATCTTACAGAGCCACAGTGATGGAAGTTGCTCTTTGAATAGACGAAAAGTAGAATTTGGGGTGAACATGAAGACTGGTTGCAAGTTCAGGTAATGTTCTCAACATTGTTTTCCATGATTGTATTTCTGCTCTAGCTAATAGTATGTTCCAGATGGCTGGAAGGTTCAAAGAAGAGGTGGGGGGAAAAGACCCTTCCTGAGTGTGAAAACCATGAAAAAGACTTGCTTTGGGTAATGGGGACACTCCCTCTGGACAAGGCAGAACTGCTGCTTCTGAGGTATTTCCTCATGCTAAGGTTATCACAGCTGTGTATTATTTATCCTTTAATCTTCGACTTTTGCTGAATGACAGAAAAGGGAAAGGGGAAGGAATTGTCTATAGACATCCTCGGGATTCCCAGACCCTTCAACTTACATTTCTACCCTGACTTCTTTCCCATCTTCCTTTACAGGATAGAGAACAGAAGCTGTGACCATTTGCAGGATGAGATCTACAAGACTCTTAGTGCTATATCCAGTCCAGTATACATCGGCATCATGGGGAACTCAGAGCCTTCCCACAGAGGACACTGGGTCAAGGTCTTCACTCAGAATTCCAGTGCTCTGGTAATGAGGGAATTAGTCCATTTACGTGAGACCAAATCAACCTTTTCAGTTCTTCAATAAACCATGCAGATATAGAGAGAGAATTTTGCCAAAAATCAGTCCTGTTTACCTAGATAAAGTTTCTTGTATAGGAGTTAGTTCCATTAAAAGGAATTGATAGTAATATTTTGTGTTAGGTTAAATTATACTCCATTTACATTAGTGTGGCATCATAATAAGTGGTCTGGACTTGGGAAGAGAACAAGCATTTATTAAATGTCTACTCTTTGGCACCTCTTATACTAAGCACAATTCAACTATCTCATTTGACCCTCACAAACAACTTTGGAAAGTAGGTGTTTTTATTATTATCCCCATTGTACAGCTGAAAAAACTGAGGCACTCAGAGGTTAAATGGCTCGCCCAAGGCCACATAAACTAGTACATGTCTGGGGCCAGATTTGTATGTAGGTCTCTCTGACTCCAGGCCCAATGTGGTAGCTACTACACCTTCCAACTTAGCAGTTGAGACCCAGGTTCTAAGTCAAGCTCTGCCACTAGCTTGTTTGCTTTGTGACCTTGTGCACATTTAATCTTTCTAAGGCCTCATTATAATGAGTAGTTTGAACTAAATATGATTTCAAAGATACTGTCATAAAGAGGATGTGAAATGCCTTGTAAATGAAAGCATTTAAAATGTTACCAGCTTTAAAGCATTGAAACTGGTAGTCTGGTTTTTCCAAGACAACCCATACATACATGTTTCAGACATTTTGTTGGATCCTTAATTTTTGTTCAGCCTTTTTTTTCTTCTATTTGGGGTAGTGGAAATAGAAAAATTAAAAATTAAAGTGTAAACTAAGCAAATGAAGACAGAAGATTCAAAATAGTTGCCTGAATGGAAGCTGATTTAATGGATGTGAGAATGAATGACGAAACCAGGTAGAAGGAAGAATAACATAAGGCATGAATGAGCAGCAAAATGTATATAGAGAGAGATAGGCCTGAGGGGGGACTAGTAGGAAAAGGTAGACCCAGATCCTGGAAGGTTTTAAAAGTCTGGCAGACATTGAGATTTGATGGGGAAATGCTGTCAAGAAGCATAGGTTTTCATTCTGAATAGTGATGTGATGAAAACATTTAATTTAGGACAGTGGACCCCCTCGGTCAAAACAATATTAGAGTAGGAAATTAAACACACTGTAAAAACCTATTTAATTGGGGCAGCTTAGTGGCAAAGTGGATAGAGCCCCAGCCTTGAAGTCAGGAGGACCTGAGTTCAAATCTGGTCTCAGACACTTAATACTTCCTAGCTGTGTGACCCTGAACAAATCACTTAACCCCAATTGCCTCAGGGGAAAAAAACTATTTAATTCTTAATATAGTGGACATGGAACCAACTGGTTTTGCCCCTTCAGTAAAGCTGCTCTGTGGCTCAAGAAATACCTGTGCTTGGTGGAGAGAGCAAAGAGATTTCATTGGCACAGAGAGCATCTTCCTCCTGCCACAGCCAGATAGGTCTCTAGTTACAAAGTAGGTGGTAAAATTTAATGTAGCAAACTTTTATTTTTTAATACTGCAGATACTTCCCAATAAATCCCATGCCCTGTAACACAGAAATATCTGAGAACAAACAACTAACGTGAAAGCTATTCCAGACAGTGTGTACAATTCCCACAACTGCAACTCCCACCACTCTTGTTTTTTTAATTGAGATACTTTTTATTATTTGTAAAAGCCAAATAAAGTAGAAAGATTGGCTGAGAGAAAGATACTCTGCATAGTAATTTCTTATATGAACTTAAAAATAAAAAATAAAAATAAAAGCCAGGCTCCAACTACCAATTATTATACTTCAGCTATGGGACTAGATGCAGAGGTTCTTAGCCTGTATTTCTTTAATTTATTAACATTTTAATAACTGGTTTTCAATAAAATTGGTTTTCTTTTTCATTTTACATATTTTATGTTTTCAAAACTTATTCTGAGAAGGGGTCCACACTTTTTAAAAATAAATTTTTATTGATATCTTTTTATGTTACCTAAATTTCCCTCCTTGCCTTCTCTTCCCAGCGAGCCATTTCATTTGGCAAAGAATGTTTTTAAGAAAAAAGAAGGGGAAAAAAGAAAGAAAAGTTGCACATTACGTTAGGAGTATGAAAGCATATATAATATTTCAACTCCTTGGACCTTCCATCCCTGCAAAGGTGTGGGAAAATTTGTCTTCTCATTATTCTTTGGGGCCATTCTTATCCTTTGCAATTTTGCGTCATTCATTTTATATTGTTTTCTTTCTTTTTTTCTTTTTTACAGCTTTTTATTTTTCCAAATACCTGCAAAGATGGTTTTCAACATTCACCTTTGCAAAACTTTGTATTCCAAATTTTCCTCCCTCCCTTCTCCCTACCCCCTTCCTATAGACAGCAAGTAATCTGATATAGGTTAAATGTGTGCAATTCTTCTAAACTTAATTCCATATTCATCATGCTGCACAAGAAAATCATTCACTTTGTATTGTTAACTGGCCATTCTTTTCATGCATGTACAGTTATGGCATTTATGTCTATTGTTTTCTTAGCTCTGCTTAACTCTTTCAGTTGTCTAAGTCTTTCCGTTTTTCTCCATATTCAACACATCTATCTCAACAAAAGGGAAGTGTGTTTCCTTATTTATTCTCAGGAACCAAGATCACTCTTTGAATTTGATCTGAACTCAGCTGTTTTTTCGTATTGTTTTTCTTTACACTGTTGTAGTCATTATGTATGGTGTTCCTCTGGCTCTTCTTGCTTTGATCAATTCTTCCAAATCTTTGATCAGTTCACAAGTTTGCTCTTGTTATTCTGAATCCCTCACATTCATTTTTTATTATAGTACCATAATAGTGCATTCATATACCCCAGGTTCCTAAGTACCTTCATTTTTCAGTCTTTCTCCAATTAATGATTACTACTGCATTTCCAATTTTTTGATACTACTGTGCTTTTGCTATGAATATTTTACACGGATAGTATCTTTCTGTCACTGATGAACATAGGATATATGCCCAGTAGTGAAATTGCTGTTTTAAAGGGCCAAATATTTTTCAAAATAATTACAAACTATCCATGGTCATATGAGATAATGTTTCAGATAACTCATAACAAATTAAATATATATTAAAACAACCTTAAGGTCTTAATTCATAGTCAGAAATTGGCAAAGATGGCAAGAAACTTTTTGTTAACTTTTGAAAGGGCTAAGAAGAGTCTTGTTTTGTTCCAGTTCCCAAAAGCACCAATTCAGCCCAAGTCAGGTGTGACCCACATTATCTCCCATCAGTTTCCCCCTTAAATCCCCTCATTATTATCTTGATTAGAAGGAGCTCTTATTGAGCTTTCTGTAAATTGGTTTTTCCTTGCCCTGCTTCTCTGTTTTATGAGATGATACTATTCATACTCTTTACACCATTCTCAGCTATGAGATTTTACAAATAAGTTTATATTCTTAACTCTGGCTTAGAAAGGCAGTTAGGCCATGCAGGGGATAGAACGTTGGACTTCGAGTCAAACAGACTGATTTTGAATCCTTCCTCACTCTACTATTAGCTATGTGATTCTGGGGAAGTCACTGAACCTCTCTTGGCCTTTATAATATGAGAATAAATAGCACCTATTTCACAAAATTGTGGTGAGGACCAAATAAATTGATTCATGTAAAATGCTGTGCAAATATTCCGGCTCTACACAAAGGCCTGGTACTATTGCTGTTGTGATTATTGTTGTTATAGTTGTGTTGCCTTGGCTGCCATTTAACTCTCATTTGGCAAGAGGATTGACTCAAGTTTCTAAACTTTTTATTTCTTCTGTTACACCAGAACTATAAGTTGGCTTCCATTGACTAAAATTAAGGAAATTATCATATTCTGTGTCAGTATTTGTTCTATTTCTCTCTGTGTGCAGCATGATTAAATAGATTGGGTGATGAGGCCTTCACTTGCACAACCATCTTCTCATCTTTATTCTCATTTTTTAGGTTTCTATGTAGTTTACATTTCTTTGTCCCCTCTCTTTTCTTATTCAAAAACCATGTTTTCTGATAATTTTTTCCTTTCCTTTTTAAAGTCCATCTTTCCATTGAAGTTGCTCAAGATTAAAATGCATGTTAATTTGAAGTGTTTTGTCACATTGTGTGTGTATACATATATATGTATATCTTATATACATATATATAATATATAAGATTATATATAAGATAGCCAACTATATTATGAAATTTTAGTTCTTTTTACCTTTAGATGTATGATAAAACCAATTACTGATTTCTCTTTGTTTCTCCAAGGAGAACTTAGGAGCCATTCTTACATTTAGTCGAAACTTTCTTTTGTTTTCTGGTTTCACTGATAATTAAAAGAATGTTAAGACTGATGTGACTTAATTCCTGTCTACTTATTAGTCACCATATAAGGATCTCATATTTAGAGTACTAATAGTTAATATTGATAGACAGTATAAAGGCTGTGATTTTGGACACAATGACACATTTGCTAGCATTCTTTGCAATGTCACTTGATAAAATTATTGACTTTCTCACTACAGGCTAAAAATTGTACCTCTTGCTGTTGCATACCATTTTCCTTGGAGATCCAGATATTATGGGCTTATGTAGGCCTCCAGGCCAATGCTCAGGCACATGTGTTCGGAGGCCGATACCTGTATCAGTGCAACTTTATAACGGTAAGATGTAGCTTTGTCATGGACTGATTAGTCTTGTGAATGTCATTGTGGTGGACCAGGTGATACATTAATCTATAATGTTAAGTAAAAACCAGCTTGTGCTATTGAATAGAATTTGCTCTCCTTCCACTGGAATTACTCAGTAGTCCGGGAGTAAATATTTATTTAAAAACTTTGTGCTGTGCTGGGCACATAATTTCCCTTCACTCCTGTAATGTACTTTCATTGAAAGTGAACCATTGCTAGGATGCTGACTCACTCTGTATACATTTGCTTCACTTTTTAATCTCTCTAGTTTGTTGTTAATGTCTTTCACAGCAATTTATGCATTATCTAATTATATCAGTTTTTACTGTCCAAAATTTGCCTAACAGATACATTTTTCCTGACTGAAATTTAAACAGCTCATATGACAGAATTAATGGTTTCTAATCATTCCTAAATTCAAGGTATATTTTAATATTCTACTTGTCTGGCCCTATTGTCAGGTATTTCTATAGAATATAGTCTGAATTTATTCATCATGTATTGTTTTCAGTATAAACTTTAAAATAAACAGTTTAAGTATGTAATAAAAAGGATGGAGGAATTTTCTGTTTAGGGTGAGCCCCATAATTACATTGCCTTTGTAGGATCATAGATTTAGACTAAAAGGTGCCTTAGAGGTTACCTTGCCCATCTGCCTTATTTGATAGATTAGGAAATTGAAGCCCTAAGGCTTTTATGGCTTACCCAATATCACATAGCTAGCAAGTGGCACAGTAAGAATGTGAAGACAGGTTCTTTAATTCCAGATTCAGCACTCCCTTGAGTGCACCCTACTGTTTTATCTTCACAAGCTTACTAGAAGGAGAAAGTTCATAAGCCTTAAAGTGTGACATAAATATGAGATGTTGTTTTCATTATTTCTACTCCTTTATCAATTGGGCATCAGTTTTACAGATTCAGAAATTACATTTTATTTGTACACATATTAAGACCTAGTGAATTGATTAATGCTGACCAAAGTGTTAGTTTATTAACTGACTGAGGGGCATGGCTTCCAAGATGCTTGTGTAATATTTGTGTCAAGTTGGTACATTCTCCCCCAGGAGAGAAGAACATTTAGTTGGATGACTGACATTGAGCCAGTAATTTGATACCCCTGAATCTTAGTTTCCTCTTCTGGGCAATAGGGATATAGTTCCCTCATAGAATTGTTCTGAGATCAATTGAAAAAGGATGTGAAATATTCCTTATAGGGAGTGGTTTCGAGGGCAAAAGGAACTGTTTATCATGTGGAAATCTAGAAAGATAAACATTATACTAGTCTCAAGTTAATTCCTCTTATTCATTTTGTTAGAATTTTTTTTCCCTTTTTTTTGTACATGTAGGACTATGTTGCTTCAATTATTCTTCCTAGCAGTCTTCCCTTTACTTTGATCCCTTCCTTTTGCTTGTTCATGCTTTCCCTTTGCTTATTAGTTCCATTTTCTTTGCTGCTTCTATCTGGTTAGATAATTCTTACTCCCTTTTCCCTTCCCATTTAGTTAAGTAGATTCCTTTTTCTTATCTTCCTCTTTAACTTGTCCATTCATTCGTTTTTAAAGTTCCATTTTTTTGCATTCCTTTCCAAAAAGAAGTTCTCATATTAGCTACATTAACTGGCTTCTCCTTATCTATTATAGACCTCCATTCTCTGATTCATTACCCTATAATTATCTAGTGTTTCTCTTATCTCTGTATTCTTTATCCATTCTAGCCCCTTCCCTCTAGGCAATATCCACCTTATAAAATTTGTCCCATGGATTTCCCTTATCATTGTGTCTCACCCCCAAAACACTGCCAATTATTGCAGGTATCACAGAAAAAACTGTCCCATGGTCAGACCCTTCTATCATGTCTCTGATCATGTATACTGACACTCATCTGCACTCTCCTCTGGTTATCTTTCTTTCCCCATTTGCCTCAAAATCTCTCCTTTCTGGTTCATAGATCATCTTTTTATTCATAGGAGCATTTGTAAATGGAATCCCCTCCTACTATCTAAATAAGAATGCCTTTTCTCCCTCATTTCATTTCAAATCTTATTCTCTATCTCAATCACTTTCCTGTTAAACTGTTCTCTTTATAATACCACAGAAGTCACTGTCCCCTTGATTTGACCCCTTTCATTTCTCTCAATCTCCCTCCTTTCCTATCCCCCTTTCATGTACCTTCCCATGTTCTAATGGCATCCCACAAAAGAGACATTCACCTGTAGGCAAAATGTCACCAGATTCTATCCACAAATGCCCCCTTGTCTACCTTTTTAGATCTCTACCTTTACCTCATCTCCTTGTGTATTTATAAAAAAAAGTATCCTGCTGGTCTCTGCTGTCATTCTGTTGCAGTTCCTGTCCTTAGATGCTGCTTTTATTCCCTCCTTTTGCATTTCTGTTGTTTGGAGTGTTTAAGATGCAAATAATCTCTTCAATTTTGGCTTTCTTTTAAAAATGTTTTTAATTTCTCATTATTTAATGTCCATCTTTTTCACATATTTGCAGAGTAGGTCACCCTGAGTTTTTGAGTTCTTTTGTCCTTCTAAACACATTATTCCATTCTCTCTTCTCTTTCCTAGTGAGTACAGAATAGTCTTATTCAAATTTTTTTTTAATTTAAAGGTCTTTGTTCTGATTGCTTGCAGAATTTGTTTCTGAATTGAATTATTAAATATAACCATTATATGAAGTCTTGGTTTCTTTTCTGGAAGTGAACTGTGAATCTTTTAATAGCTATTTCATCTTCTATGTTCAGAAATTCTGTGCAGTTCTTTCCCACTATTCTCTTCATGATGGTGTTAAGATTTTTTGGTCTTGTATTCTTCTGGAAGACTTTTAATCCTTTTGTTTTTCTGTGCATCCTATATTCTAGATCAACATGTCCTTGCAGAAGACATATTTTTAATGATAATTTTTTTGCTTTTATTTTTTATTATCTTTCACTTCTGTATTTAAATTGAGCCTGTTGTTTTTGCTTTTATTTCTTTAATGAGGTTTGCTGTGTTGAAATTGTATCTTATTCTGATTCCCCTGACCACTTTCCCTTCCTAGTTAGAATATTAAGTATATAAGAAGCCAATATAAGGTAACAATAATAGGAAGGTTTAAAAAAGGATCCATAGCAATTACTCTCAAACTGTCTCATAAATTATGGGAGCATAATAGCCGTTTGAAACTGCCTTATGAATTAACTGAGGCCACATTTTAAGACTGTATGCTAAACTAGGGGAAGCACAGTATAATGGCCCTTTGGTTGCATTTATTGCCCTTGGCCTATAAGCTGCAGCTGAACTCTAGATAAGCATGATGAGAGCAACAAGACATTATTAAATTAGGGATCCCTAAAGTGACATTGAACATTGAATTAAGTGACATAAATAAAAGCTAGTCTATTCCCCCTATAAGAATGGGACCCCAAACTCCAACACTCTTCCACCTGCTTTGGGGCCACATATCTCTTGGCTCATACTATAAGTACTCTGATGGTACAGATGGAAATATTTTTAGGAATGATGGAAATGAGAATCAGAATGTCAATCACTCTTAAGTCTGAGAACAATGGAAACTTTTTAAAGGTCTGCCAGAAGTCACTGATGTTTCACTTAAAAAAGAAATACCATAAGAATTGTTAGATATGTTACTCCATTTTTAAAGTCTCATGAATTTTGAAGACACTTAATTTAAAGAAAAAAATTTAATGTATCTATGAATCTAATTTCCCTTCAAGTTATTTATTACAGTGGGGAAGCTAATGAGGTTGCTAAGAGAATGGAGAGAAAGAAGAGGGCCCAGCACAGAGCCTTAGAACTATGACTGGCCACTTTGAACTGTTGCTTATTAATTCTGGCAGAACAAAATAAGTCTCAGGCCTAGAGTTTATAAGCTAATGGGGATCACCAAAGAAGTACATATAGTATAAGCCTAGAACTTTTGTTCTTAATGAGTTTGGATTACTAAGAGGTAAAATTAAGAATATTTAAAGGGGGGCAAAAAAGAATACTTAAATGGATTGATGTGATGTAGCAGAGACCAACTCTACTATAGGGAATCCCTAGAATATTTACTAATGATGCTGTTACTGTGTGGTTTGAATGGTCCTTAATCAATAAATTGTGTTTTCAAGGCTTTACCTGCTAATTGGTCAAGCCAGTAGCCAATGCCATAGTCCCTTACCTCCAGGGATAGCCAGCAGCTTCTTCCCCTGTTTCGTCTCGGGAATATCATTGTTACCACTCCTTTCAATTTGGAGGATTTACATTTAGTCTTCACAGAAAGTTGAATGCCTGTGGTTTAATTACAAATGGATTTCACCCTTAGTTAAAAGGAAAATACCATGCACTAGAACATCCTGCTCTCTGGAACATGCTAATAAATTGAAGTATTATTCTTAATACTGTTGCTGCTGTTGCTACCACCACTACCACAAGTATTATCTTTTAACTTTTTTTATCATCAATAGTCAAATCATTTTTTTAAATTTATGTAGTTTTTTCAAATTGATATTACTATATTTTTCTAGTAGAATTCTCTTTGGAAGAACACTATTAATTTGTAAATTCCTTGACTTATACTTGTTCTTCATCACCACAAGACTGTCTTTGTAATACCTCTTTCTCATCTTAGAACTCACCCAACAAATTTGACCATATATTTCTGCTTATAGAGTCCATACTTTATGATGGTAACATTTTGTCTGAATTCTTATTATTGGCTTTCTGCAAAATCTGATAATTATATCGAGGAAAAATATTTTGAGACATTACTTCAAGATGTAATGTTTTATCATATAGGTAAGAACAGTCACACTTAGAGAAAAAATTTAATATCCAGTTGAAATTTATTCTCAAGAAATAGTTGAAAGTGTAAGAAAGAATTAGAATCACTCCTTGATTATTTCAGTGGAGTGGAACAGTGGTCTTAATCATCCAGTCAGCAGATAGGCAAAAAATAATTTACATTTTACTTTAGAATGCATTTTGTTATATCTGAATAGTAATGTATCTTACAGTGAGTACTCAACAAAGATGTAATTACTAAGTATCATAATGAATATCAGTTATTGTAAGAACTAGAAAACTATTCCATTTTTCTTTGTTCCCTTCCCCCTCCTCCACCACCATTGAATAGCACTGAATGATTAGCATTATGTTTCAGACTTTAAAAAAGACTTAAGAGTGGCCTATCTTTTATTTTTCTTTATATATGGATCAATCTTAGGTTCATACATTTCCTATGAATGAAAGAGATTTTATTTTTGTGGCCTTTCTTGGTAGCTGAACCTGAGGATGGGGAACCTCCAACTGCTTTTCTTCTCTTATACATTTCTGGCAGATTCAGATAGTACTAAGAAGTAAGATTATCTGGAGTTGGTGATAGAAACAAATATGTTAAGTCTAGCAGTGTCTGATATTTTTTTTACAAATACAAAGAACTGCAGTATAACCTTTGTACTTGTGATCACAGTGCCTTGCATAGTATACAGCACGTAGGTGATCCATAACTATTTGCTCACTGATTGATATTCTATAAAATGAAGACCTCTGTAAGATCACTTTGAACCCTAAATCCATGTTCCTATGACTTTCTTTTTTGCTTCTTATATTTATTATGCATATTTATATCTAGCTCTTCTTCAATTTCCCAAGATAGATGTGTCTTTATATAGAGGAGTACTCATGTCTGTATCATATTTGCTCTTGTTGTAGCATTGGTTATTTCAAAAAGTACTAGAGTGGGTGTTTGAAGATGGACTGCCATCCTGGCATGTATAGTGCAGAAGAACAAGCATTCCCTCTCAGTTTTGAGCATTGTCTGGATCTATTAAATCTTTGAGCCATAAGGTGGATGTAAAAATCATGTCTGAGAGTTCTTAAAGGGACAAATACAGCCTAAGAGAAAGGAGTGGGGACTGTAGGAGTTGAGAAGCTTCAAGTGAAAGATGATGCCCCCAGAGCCTTCTGGAAGTTAGAAGAGGAGATGGAAAGAACTGGTGACACCCGGACAATAACAACATAGGAATGAAAGGAGGGCTGAATTGTGGCAGTGGGGGTAGCAATCAGGAGAGCCATTAGGCCTAAGAAGTGTCTTGGAATAGAGGGCTCTTTACTAAAGTATGTTTTTTCTCAATTTCTCCAGCCTATACCTGCCCTGGAAAACAGTATATGCTAAAACACACACACACACACACACACACACTCTCTCTCTCTCTCTCTCTCTCTCTCTCTCTCTCTCTCTCTCTCTC
>JAJPUD010001223.1:238396-265871 GCA_023553655.1 Myrmecobius fasciatus | reverse complement strand
TCTCTCTCTCTCTCTCTCTCTCTCTCTCTCTCTCTCTCTCTCTCTCTTTCTCACACACACACACACACACACACACACACACACACACACACACACTCACTGCTTGCTGCTTTTGCCTAAATACTTTCTGTATCCTGATTTTTGCTTTAACCAGAACAGAAAAGGGGTTAGCCAGAGGTATGCAAGATTTTACAGACAAAAACATTTGAATGATAGGAATTTTCCTCGCTGGAGGTTGAGGTATTGTAATTTTACTAATAACTTTTCATCTAATATAAATGCCACATAACAACACAGAAAGGGACCCAGTGCACCTATGGCCATAGTGCCCATAGCGATTGTATTAATACTTACCAGTGTTAACCCACCAAATATTCATTACCATGTTCAAGCCACTAGGGAGAAAAAAGACAAAAATGAAACAGTCCTTACACCTCAGGAAATAACTTTCAATTGGGAAATAGCAGTTTAAACTTCCTAAAGAATTATGTGTCTTCTGTAGTTCCCCAACTCTAAGTATACAGCCTCAGAGCAAAAAGTAGTACCATCATTAGAAATAGTAACAGAAGATAAATTAAATATTCATCAATTAAGTTCTCATTATAAAAGTTATCTCCTTTACAGGTCATTTACTTTCGACTGATGACGATATCACTCAATGAATTATTAGACAGTGTTAGTACTTTGCCCCTTCTCCTACAGTAATTATTGTTAATATTCTCTAGAGAAGACTCCCCAAACTCCAGGTTCATTGAGTTACTTTTATTGTTTTATTACCTCTTTTTTTTAAAATACCTTTTTTGAAATTAGATTCAACATTTTCACTGTAAATATGCACATTTGATTCAGTGCTCTTATGTGAAGTTACTTATAAACTAAATTTTACTCCTTATACTTATTTTATGTTATTTATGATTTCTGATGGCATCACTGACTTTGTTTATTTTTTTAAAAAAAAGGAAAAAGCAAAGAGCTGCTATCTCAGATAAATGAAAAATTTAAGGTGTTTCACTAGATCCTAATATATGACCACCTTAGCAATTGGAATTGAGACTTCAGGAATTTAAGGAATTTAAAAATAAGGAGACTTGATCAATTTTTCCCTACTCATTTCACCTCCATTGTTTGGTGACAAATGCCTATTTTGTGGTAATTTTAATTCTGAAGTTCCCTTTTTTATGTAGGGCAGAGAAAAGGATACCTTTCACAAGCTTAAGTGTCCAAAGGAGATTTATTAAAGGATGTTCTTTCAGTTGGCTTGAGATATAAGTGGAGTGCCATGGGTCATGAAATGTATGTCTGGGTTGGGGCAATGGTATGACAGCAATAAGAATTGACCTCCAGCCCTCACCTTTTTATATATGAAAAGCCTGTTTTTTGTTGTGGGATAAAATGTCCCCTACATTTCTAGAGTTCCAGAATAGTGATGAGTTGAGAGCAGCAGATGCTGTCTGCCACCTTGGCTCCCTAACCTATGCTTAGAGATCTTTGAGTGTTAGGAATTGGTCTAGGAGTAATGGAAAGTATCAAAGGGTTGTGTTCCCTCTTTTATTCTAGGTTAGCTACACTTAAGAATGTTGAGTGCTGTCTGGGCCCTAATTGAAATTATATCTGTGGTGTTTTGGGGAAATCAAGAGAGTAGATGTTAGGGATAAAAACAAAAAGCAAGGACACATATCAATTATCTGTTAAGTCCCAGCTAAATAATTTGGGGGGATTCTCTCACTTAAAGAGTCAAAGGGCTCATAGAAGTATTTGAAGTATTTTTTTCCCCTTTTGGGTTTTACAAGTAAAATGCTAACTTATATTTTGCAATAGTGGAAGAATCAACTTCCAATATATACAGAGTCTAATATTATTATTATAGGACTGTGTAAGTATATATGTACAACTTTCAGTTTTTTGAATCAAGTCAAATGTCTATGTGGATATTTATACAAATTTATAATCAAGTAATATTCATTTATACTCCTCAAAGGAGGATAGCAGTTGGAGTTGCAAATTGCCAAAAAAAAAAAAAAAAAAGAAAAAAAAGAAAAAAAAACAGAACTTATTTATTTATAAGAAGGTGTCATAGAAGTTAGAAAACATTGCAACAGTTAAAGGTTTGTTGGTTCTGCCATTGTTTCCTCTTTAAATACATAAGTTTATCCCTAAGAGTAACAGAAAAAGAATTTATCTATCTGATCAATAAATGATAACTAAATCATATATTTTTCTGTTGATTTCTTTGCCTTATTTTGTAATGATAATTTCAATTTTTGATGACTTTTACCTTTCTTTGAAGTCCCAGTTTCATTTACCAGCAGTTAGATTCCATCTTCTATTAGGCTTGCTGCTTCAGGAATAGATACATGCTTTTTTCATCACAAAGTTCAGTAAACTACTGGCTCCACAACCCTTGGCTAGTTATTAGAGGCCAATCCTTTTTATACCAGTCTGTAAAATGTTGCAAACAGCATAATTCTAGAAGAATATATGTGTGTGTTTACATGCTTGTGCATATATATAAACATATGTGTATATATGTATGTATGTACATGCACATATACACACATATATTCACAATTTGTTCTTCAGCACTGATACTGTTTTTCATTTCTGATCAGAGATAGGGACTATACCTTTGATTTCCTGGTTTAGGGAACTCCTTGGATGAAGAAAGTCTCTCTCTACATGCACATTGGCAGCTTTTCTGCATTTTAGGCTTAGCAAATTGCTTAGGTCAATGAAAGGTTAAGTAAGTTGCCAGAGTCATACAGCCAGTCTGTTAGAAACAGAAGTTAAACCTGGATCTTCCTGGTTCCAGGGCCAACTCTCTACCATATCACCTCGCCTCCAAGAAGTTAGTAAATAAAGCAGAAAATATTCAAAAGGAAGACATTTTGGGTTCCTGAGCCAAAAGTCATGATCATAAAATTTTAGAGATGAGACTTAAGAAGTCATTTAGCCCAACATCCCTGCTAAATTTGTCTACCCAAAGTATGAATCCCCATTTACAAAGTCATTCGACCACTACTTAAAAACTTCCAAATTTGAACTTTATCATTAAGAAACTTGTTTCTATTTCAGTTTAAGATAGAACAAACAGAATAAAAACCACAAGAACGAATTTGATTTCTGGTGATCTTTTTGAAAAAAACTGATATCAAAACATTAATTTCAACTAAGGCAATTAAAAACAGTAAGGACAAATAAATTGAGCATTTAAAATGTGCTGATTCGTCATTTCCCCCTTGCGTGTATTTGTCTTGATAAAAGAAATGTGATCAGACTTTAAAGGAATTTTAAAAGTTTTCTTTTCCTTCTTTTGAACCCATTTTTTTCCTTGTTCAGTTGTGCCCATACAAAGAATAAAGAATGATTTTGAAAGTGGGGGAAAAAAGCTATGGCCTTCAGCCTCTTCAAATCTAATATATTAAATGTGGTTTAAGAACCCTATCCTCCAGATAGTATTGAAGCATTCCCCTTATCCTGATATGTACAATCAGTTTCTGTTCTTCCCTAATGCTATTTAGTAACTGAGAGAGGAGTCTACATGCTTTCTCTAGCTTTAGCATAATTGCAAACAGATTTAACTTCATTAATACTGGGAAAGCATAAGGAAAATAACAGTCACTGAAGACACTAATTATAGAGTGATTGTTATTATTATGGTTGTTAACATAAGGATCAAAAAATTCTGTAGACATGCTGAATTCTAAATAGCTAGAGCTATTTTCCTGACTTCCCTGCTATATACTACTTGGGTTGGGGGCTCATATTTTCCCCAAATAGTCCAAAGCTGATCTTGTTCATTCATTTTGAATAGAATACTTAATATAATCTTACATAAGGTAGGCATTCTCAATACTACTTGCTTTTTACAGTTGCACATTATTGTTGATCCATATTTAGTTTATATTACAGTCTAGTGCTTCTATTGAAAAGTCAGAATCCTCCTGTTTTGAACTATTGGATTATGTATAGGATTACCTCAGATAGCTAATTCCATAGGTGTCAGTACAAGTCCAGGGAATCATTGGTCACTATAAAGAGCAAGAATCAGATATGTTAGAATGGGCCCAGGGGTCAGTAGCATCCATAAGCCAAGAAGTGACTCACATGTTCTCAAAATCTAGAGTTACCAAGGAGACAACAACAAATACCAGGACTCAGGACAGACTAGATGTCAGAGAACTGTAAAGATGTTCAAGTTATAAAAGGATTAGGCACAGGCAGTTTGAACTCACAGCAGCAAATAGACCAGCTAGTCTAATAGGTCAAAGTAGCAGAAATTTATTGCCAGTATTGAGGAGACAGGATCACAGAAGCAGTCTCCTGTTCCTGCTTTGGGCTTTTCTGTGGTCTTGTGGGGTAGAGATTAGTCCTAACAATATAAATATAGTCCTTGTAGATGGAAACAGGCAATAGGCTAGCTAAGGTGGAAATTACAAAGATAGATAGTAGTAGTAGTTTCTAGGGAGCAAATCTCAATATCCAGAAACAACTTTGGCCATAGAACTATTATCACATGGAACTCTTATCATAGGGGATCTCCATTTAGCATAGTTTTAGAGGGAAGAGTTTTTGGGGTTTTTTGTTTTTGCTTTTGTTTTTTTCCCACAAGATAGACCCAGCTCCTGACCTTCTGAGTCCATAGTCACCATTGGGGTTATTTGGATTTGAGATTATTTATCTGTGATCCAACCTTTTTTTTTTTTTTTTCAAGACTCATTCTCCCCAATCCTACTATTTGTCTGATTGAAACAAAAGCTTTGACTTCCATTTCTGTTCTGGACTGGTGACTTTACATACCTTCTGGGCTCACCATCTTGATGCTAGATTTAATGCATACACTTGATAGACTTGAACCCACTGCATCTTAGAACTCCCCTCCGGCCCTAGGACCTATTTAAGTAGGTCTTTATTTCAACTCCACATATTCTGGATTAGATGGATCCCAGAGGTATCAGAACCTCTTCAGACTTGAATATACAGATGAGGAATTGAGTTCTGCGTTCTGCTGAAGATATGTTAAGATACTTTCTAGATCAGTATTTAGCCTAGCTTATAAAAGTCATGAAATGAACTGATATTTTTGGCAAGTGCTTAATCAAAAAGTAATTAAATTTCAGACTCCTGTATTTCTTTGATTCATCTTTTACATTTGTAGGTTACTAAATCCATCCAATATTTCCCTCCATACCTAATCCTTAACTATTTTATATTAATGTCATTTGATGACCCAATTCCCTGGTGTAAGGAAATGTTTGAAAGAATTTTTGAAGAAACTTTGTTTGTCCTTTACATATTAGAGAAGAATATTAGTCCCTAGGCTCACAAACATAGCACATGTATGTCATGCTTTTGTGGACCCTGATGCATTGTGGGATCTGACAGGGGAGAGGGCTGCAGAGCAGCAATCGATCCATGTGGTTTTCTGTACTTCAAGCAAGTTCCCATGGGGAAAGAGCTGTGTTCCTCCCAAAAGGATTAAAACTTTTCATGGTCTGGCCATCACAGACAATACACAGGTTTTTGGTAGCCTGTGTGTTTGAGTTGGCAGCATGACATCATGTCAGTGTTTTAAAAATAAAGTACTTTCTAGGATTATACTACGAGCTGAAGGCTGGAAAGAATTATAGAAATGTAGCTATTTACTTTTAGTATTTCTTCACTGAGAGAGGTATAGATGAGTTACATTCTGCACCCATGCAACTAAAAACCCTAATGAAACTTAGACTTTTTGCTTGCCTTTCCTCATCTTCACTTCTTTGCTCCTTGCATGTTGGCTACTGATCCTGTAACAAAATTGAAAATACAAGGCTAGAGATTATCCCTTTTATTTTCCCTAGCTTTTTTCTTGTTATTTAAATTTATGCTTCTTGCCTCTATATCATGGATGTAAGATGTAAAAACTTCCCCTTTCTTACCTATTTAAATCCTCCATTGAGACAAAAACAGTGGAACAGCAGAGCCCCACCTAAGGTCATGTAAGATCCATTAGTGGCAGTATATGAATATTTTGGTTTACATTTGATTTTGTTTTTACTTCTTTGGGATATGTACCTAGTAAAGGGCAACTAGTTGGCACAATAGAAAGAGAGTCAGGCTTGTATTCAGGAAGATTCATCTTCCTGAGTTCAAATGTGACCTTAGACATCTACTAGTTATGTGACCATGGGCAAGTCACTTAACCCTGCTTGCCTCAATTTCCTCATCTGTGAAATGAATTGGAGAAGGAAAGGCAAATCACTGAAGTATCTTTGCCAAGAAAACCCCAAATGGGGTCACAAAGAATTGGATACATATGAAATGGTTGAACAACAAAATATGTCCAGAAACGGAATGGCTGCATCAAAAATATGGATGTTTTATTATTTATTTTTAAGACTAGGTCTCCCTATTTCTTTGAGGCTGGTAGTGGAGGGGGCACTAATAGACCCTATTCCTCTTTCTATCAACAAGTAACCTCATAGATAAAATAGAAACGTCTTAGCCCAGCATTTAAAACCTTGCACATGCTGGCTACTGCCTGACTTTTCTGTTTTATTTCATTGTTTTACTTTTTCTATACTCCATTTCTAGATGCTTAGCCTTATAGCTGCTTCCTGAACAACTCATTCTACCTGCCCTCTTCATGCCCTCTCATAGGTATGCCTTCCCATGTCTGGAATACCTTCCCTAAGTCCCTCCAGTGCTACTTTCTCCCTTTGGTTTTTTTTGATCCTTGTTGGCACACCATCATTCTTAAAATAACTTCATTCTAACTTTATATGTACTTTGTATTTATGTGTCTGGGGACAAGTTGTATATCCTAAGTACAATGTAAGCTTCTTCAAGCCAGGACGTTTCATATTTCTCTTTGTATCCACAGTTCCTCCTAGTACATAGGCAGTTAACAAATGTTTGTGGATTCAAATTGAAATGATGTGCCTGCTTGACTTATCATTTCTTTCTTTCTGCAGTTACCCTCATCTGTGGAAGAAGTATTTTTGACAACTTTTGTGTCCTTCACTGACATTACAAAGAAGCCAGAGTTTTCAAAGAGTCAAACAGAAACAAAATGGACATCGATATTCAGCTCGCCTTCTCACTTTCTTGGGGCATTGAATGGAGAAAAGGAATCCCTAAGAAGCTTGAGCATTTCTGCTGTCCTTCTGTGTGTATTATTATTACATGGCTTTCTCAGCTTAGATATGTGCTGAAGAAAGGAGAATCATATTTGATTCTTCCCAGTGAGGGCTCATATGGCCTTCCTGATATGCTATAGGATTGGTTCCTGTTTGTTCATTATGACCAAGGGAAAATGTTTCCTTCATTTAAAGAGCAAGAGGAAAGGAGTCTTTGTGCATGATGGTATTTCAGAAAAGAGATAACAAAAGTGCTCTCACCTTGAATTCTTTCTTGTAAAGCTCTAAATGAGTGGCAGTAAGGCATAATAGTACATGGCTAGACTGAAAGGCTGAAAGGACTTTAACCTCTTACCATGTATTGGCCATGTGATTTTAGGCAGCTTCTTGCTCCACCCTGGGAAGCACTCTGCAATTGGTAGCTGTACAATAGTTGCTGATCTTCAATGGTATTGGAACAAAGCCCTAGATCAGAAAAACACTATGTAGGCATAGTGTTAAGCATTAAATCTCCTTTCAAAGGAGAAAGTCAGCTTCTAGGTACCCAAAGATATATTCATGTCATCTGTTACATGAATAAGAATTAGTTAAAATGTTTACTTAATGTGACAGTAACTGTCATGAGGTGCAAAAGATCTCAGTGCTCAAAACAGAGAAGTATTGACACTTTATCTTGGCTCCATTCTGGACTACCCTTTGTTGCCAACACAAAAATGGGAAAAGTAATTCTCTTTCCTTTTCCTCACTGTCTTGGAGCACAATCACAACAAAGCCATCTTGTTTGTCCCCCTCCTTCTTTCCTCAAAGGTCAGGGAATATAGATTTTAGTATTTAATATTGCACTAATTCCCGGGGGACTGAATCTAAGTTTGAATCCTGACTTTACTCATTATTAATTAATTTACCTTTGTTACTTTGGGCAAGTCATTTAGCCTATTTTAAGCTGTAATTACCATATATTTAAAATGGAAAAAAAATTTGAAATAGGTGACTTCTCAAGCTCCATCTTTACAATCTGTTCCTTTGATTCCTAAAGTTGAATTCATCATCTCCAGGGGAAAGTATCCAGGAATTTGAACTTGATCCTTGGCCATTTAGCATTTTTTGTCTGTTGCTTAGATAAAATCAAATTATCAAATTTTCAGTTTGCATAAATCTTGGAGAAAAATTAACATACTGGATGACTGAGTCAGGATCCAAAAAGATCTTGATACCCTAAAACATTGAACCACATCTAATAAAATGAAATTTAATAAGGCTAACTTAAAATTTTACATGGGTCAAAAAAAAAACCCTCGAACATAACTAGCTTTATAAGACATGGGAGACATTGATTAAAAAAAAAAAACAATGCCTTTATAATTAAAAAAAAAGGACACAATAAGAGAAATTTCACTTAAAATAGCTTACAAAATGCATAAAATACCTTGAAATTAACCAAATGAGTCAAAAATGTTTTGTATGAAACACTTTACACACAAAATCAGACCTAGTCAGTTGGAAAAACTTAAAATGCTCATGGGTAGGCCGAGCAAATATGATAAAAATGACAATACTACCCAAACTAATTTACTTATTTAGTGCCATACCAATCAAACTCCCAAGAAATTATATTATAGACCTAGAAATAATAGTAGCAAAATATATTTGGAAGAACAAAAGGTCAAGAGTTTCAAGAGAATTAATGGAAAAAAAAAAGGCTGATGATGGTGGACTTGCTGTACCAGATCTAAAACTATATTACAAAGCAGCGGTCATCAAAAAAAACCATTTGGTACTGGCTAAGAAATAGAGTAGTCAATCAGTGGAATAGGATAGAATCACAAGACAAACTAGGCAATAACTATAGCAATTTAGTCTTTGATAAACCCAAAGACCTCAGCTTCTGGGATAAGTACTCATTATTTGACAAAAACTGCTGGGAAAATTGGAAACTAGTGTGGAAGAAATTAGGGCTTGACCGACATCTAACACCACATACCAAGATAAGATCTAAATGGGTTCATGATCTGGATATAAAGAGTGATACTCTAAGTAAATTAGACGAACGTAATATAGTTTACCTCTCAGACCTATGGAGATGGAATAAATTTATGTTCAAAGAAGAACTGGAACTCTTAATTGAAAACCAGATAGATAACTTTGACTATATTAAATTAAAAAGTTTTTGTACAAACAAAACCAATGTAGTCAAGATTAGGAGGGAAGCAATAAATTGGGAAATCATCTTTACATTTAAGGGTTCTGATAAAGGTCTCATTTCTAAAATATATAGAGAATTGTCTCATATTTATAAGAATTCAAGCCATTCTCCAATCGATAAATGGTCAAAGGATATGAACAGACAATTTTCAGAGGATGAAATTAAAACTATTTATAATCATATGAAAAGGTGCTCCAAATCACTATTGATCAGAGAAATGCAAATTAAGACAACTCTGAGGTACCACTACACACCTGTCAGATTGGCTGAAATGACAGGAAAAGATAAAGATGAATGTTGGAGGAGATGTGGAAAAACTGGGACACTGATGCATTGTTGGTGGAGCTGTGAATGGATGCAACCATTCTGGAGAGCAATTTGGAGCTATGCTCAAAAAGTTATCAAACTATGCATACCCTTTGACCCAGCAGTGTTTCTATTGGGCTTATATCCCAAAGAAATCATAAAAGAAGGAAAGGGCCCCACATGTGCAAGAATGTTTGTGGCAGCTCTTTTTGTAGTGGCTAGAAACTGGAAACTGAATGGATGCCCATCAATTGGAGAATGGCTGAATAAATTATGGTATATGAATGTTATGGAATATTATTGCTCTGTAAGAAACGACCAGCAGGACGATTTCAGAGAGGCCTGGAGAGACTTGCATGAACTAATGCTCAGTGAAGTGAGCAGAACCAGGAGATCATTATTCATGGCAACAACAATACTATATGAGGATCAGTTCTAATGGACATGACTCTCTTCAACAATGAAATGCTTCAAACCAGTTCCAATTGTTCGGTGAAGAGAGCCATATACACCCAGAGAGAGGGATGTGAAATGTGGACCACAACATAACATTTTCATGTTCTCTATTGAGGTTTGCTTGCATTGTATTTCCTTTATCCGATTATTCTTTCTTGTAGATATGATTTCTCCTGCACAAAAAATGATGCAATAACTATACATATATTTGATTTCTTAAGTATTCTAACATAATTATCATGTAGTGGATATCCTGCCATCTAGGGGAGGGGTGGGGAGTAGGGGGGAAAATTTGTAACAGAAAGCTTTGTAAGGGTTAATGTTTAGGAATTACCCATACATATGTTTTACAAATAAAAAGTATTAATTAAAAAAAAGGAAATTAAAACTATTTGTAGTCATATGAAAAGGTGCTCCAAATCACTATTGATCAGAGAAATGCAAATCAAGACAACCCTGAGGTACCACTACACACCTGTCAGATTGGCTAAAATGACAGGAAAAGTTAATGATGAATGTTGGAGGGGACGTGGGAAGGCTGGGACACTGATGCATTGTTGGTGGAGCTGTGAACAGATACAGCCATTCTGGAGAGCAATTTGGAACTATGCTCATAAAGTTATCAAACTGGGCATACCCTTTGACCCAGCAGCATTTCTATTGGGCTTATATCCCAAAGAAATCATAAAGGAAGGAAAGGGCCCCACATGTGCAAGAATGTTTGTGGCAGCCCTTTTTGTAGTGGCTAGAAACTGGAAACTGAATAGATGCCCTTCAATAGGAGAATGGCTGAATAAATTATGGTATATGAATATTATGGAATATTATTGCTCTGTAAGAAACGACCAGCAGGACGATTTCAGAGAGGCCTGGAGAGACTTGCATGAACTGATGCTGAGTGAAATGAGCAGAACCAGGAGATCATTATACACGGCAACAGCAATACTATATGACGATCAATTCTGACGGACATGGCTCCCTTCAACAATGAAATGTTTCAAACCACTTCCAATTGTTCAGTGAAGAAAGCCATATACACCCAGAGAGAGGGATGTGAAATGTGGACCACAACATAACATTCTCATACTCTTGATTGATGTTTGCTTACATTGTGTTTCCTTTATCTGATATGTTTTTTGTGTAGATACGATTTTTCTTGCACAACAATGATAAGTTTGGAAATATGTATACATATATTTGATATTGCCAAGTATTTTAATATAATTAACATGTAGTGGATATCCTGCCATCTAGGGGAGGGGTGGGGAGTTGGGGGGGAAAATCTGTAACAGAAAGCTATGTAAGGGTTAATGTTGAAGAATTACCCATACATATGTTTTGCAAATAAAATAAAATTTTAAAAAATAATAATAATAAAAAGTGTTTTGTATGGAAATGAATCTTACCATGAGTCAATGGTTTGCATAATACACAGCCCATATAATTCCTCAAAAAAAGCTAACACCATCTTTGGCTTCCTTAAGAAAGTCATGGCTTCTATAAACAAGTATATGTAGAATGCTCTTTTTTGACACTTAAATTTAATATAAACCCAATAATTTTAAAAAAAATATTTGTGTTCATTTTCTCCCTATTTTGCTTTATACATCTATTGCTTTTATTCTCTCATCTCCCATTTACTTTTCTTAACCCCTTTGGAGTCTCACATCTGTCCCCACCATTCACCTAAAACTTCTCTCTGTAAGATCACCAAAGGAAGAGTTCTTCCTTTGATCTTTTCTTAGTCCTTTTTGATCTTTCTACAGTGTTAGACGCTGTTGACCATTTCTTCCTTCTTGAATACTCTTTCCTTTATGCTTGTTAAGGATAATACTGAGGTTATGAACTTGGGAGAATGGTGGTACCTTTGACAAAAATGTGAAATTTGGAAGAACAGTGGGTTTGGAGGAAATATGATGAACTCTGCCTTCTGTGTGATGAGTTTGAGTTTTCTCCAGGACATTCAATTTTAAACATCTAATAGTCAATTGGTGATAGAGGACTAAAGTTCAAGGGAGAGATGTGCTGTGTATAATAAAAAAAGTATCTGCATAGAGAGAATATTAAATCCACAGGAGCTAATGAGATCACTAACAGAGAGAGCATAGACAGAAAAAAGGACCCAAGAAAGAGCCTTAGGAAATAACCACAGTTAGAAATCGTGATAGAGATAAGTCAGCAAATGAAACCAAACTCGAATAGGAGAACTGGGACCAAAATTCTGGGACCCAGAAAAGAGAGTTCCACAAAAGAGAGATGACTACAGTGTCAAATGACATCTAAAAATATTGAAAAGGATGAGGACTAAGAAAGGTCTGAATTTGTCAATGAAGAGATCCACAAGGGAAAGATGAAGCCAAGATGGTGAAGGAAAAGTAGAAATTCTTCTGAGCTTTCCCTAAAACCCCTACAAATAAATTTAAATAATGCCCCAAAGTAAAATCTAGCATGGCAGAACCCACAAAAGAACAGAATGAAACAATTTTTCAACCCAACACAACTTAGAAGGTCAGCAGGAAAAGTCTTTTGCCTTGGAGTAAAAGTGGAATACGGGCTGAACCCCAGTAAATCAGTAGTAGGACTTGAGAGCAACTGAATTAGTGGCAGTAGTTGTGTCTCTAGACTTCTTAACACACAAACAATAAGGGGGTCAGAAGGGGATTATAGGGATTCCTTTTCTGGCACTGGGAGCAGAACTCTCTTGTAATTCCCATACAGGGATCTGGGTCACAGTTCTAGGGCACAGAGGAGCACTAATACATCAGAGCTTGGAACCTCGGGGGAGCTGGAACCTTGGTCATTGTTCTAAAGTAGAAAAGAGTGTTTGTGGTTGCTAATAAACCAGAGCACAGACAAGGAGAGCAGTAAATACACCTCTCCCTAGACTATATCACCTCAGAAGAACCATAAACTTACAGGCTTCCAGAATTATCTCTGAAAATAGCTGCAGAAAAAACCTGAAGCTTAGAGTAGTTCCTTCTTCACTCTGGAAGCAGAGCCCCACCTTAGCATAGAGTTAAAAGCCAAGAAATAGGCAGAAAATGGAGCAAAAAAAATAAATAAATAAAAAATAAGAAAAGGATCCTGACTGTAGAAAGTTTGGTGACAGGGAAGCTCAAAACACAAACTCAAAAGAAAACAAAGCTGCTATATCCAAAGCCTCAAAAATAAGAATTGGTCTCAAGCCATGGAAGAGTACAAAAAGGATTTAAAAATTCAAGTAAGAGATAGAGGAAAAATTGGGAAGAGAAATGAGAGTGATGCAAGAAAATCATGGAAAAAATAGTCAACTGCTTGGTAGTGTAAACACAAAAAATAGTAAGGAAAATAATACCCTAAATAGAATAGTTCAAAGAGTAAAAGAAACATAATTCACAAGAAGCACAAAAGTCCAATGAAAAGATTCCTTAAAAAGCAGAAGTGGCCAAATGGAAAAAGAGGTACAATTCACTGAAGAAAAGAACTCCTTAAAAAGAATTGAGAATAGTTATATTGGCACAGTGGATAGAATACTAGTCCTATAGTCAGAAAGACCTGAGTTCAAATTTGGCCTTAAACATTAGAATTGGACAAATTGAAGCTAATGACTTTATGAGACATCAAGAAGCAACAAAATAAAATCAAAATAGTGAAAAAAGAAGAAAATGTAAACTATCTCACTGGGAAACCAATTGACCTAGAAAAAAGATCCAGGAAATTAAAAATTATTGAACTGCCTGAAAGTCATGATCAAAACAAAACAAAACAAAACAAAAACAAACAAAAACCCAGAGCCTAGACATCATGTTTCAAGAAATTATCAAGTAAAACTGTTCTGTGTTAAAACAAAAAGGTAAAATGGAAATTGAAAGAATTCACCAATTACCACCTGAAAGAGCTCCCAAAACAAACAAAAAAAAAACTCCCAAGAAATATTATAGCTAAATTCCAGAGCTCTCAGTCATATCATGAAGCCACAATCAAGATAACAATATTTAGCAGATATTAAAGATTTAGAGGGCTTGAAATATGATATTCCAGAGATCAAAAGATTTAGGATTACAACTAAGAATCACCTAACCAGAAATATTATTCTTCAGAGGAAAAAAATGTATATTCAATGAAATAAAGAACTTTCAAACATTTCTGATGTAAAGACCAGAGTAGTCTTTCTTCCTTCTTGAATACTCTTTCCTTTATGCTTGTTTAAGGATAATACTGAGGTTATGAATAGAAAATCGGCTTTCAAATACAAGACCCAAGAGAAGCATAAAAAGGTAAATAGGAAAGAGTCTTTCCTATATGATAGGATACTTGTAACTCCTAAAATTTTTAAGGCAGTTTAGAGGGAATATTCATAGAGGTAGGCCGGGGTGTGACTTGAATATAGTGGGATGATTATCTAAAAAAAATGTTAAGGGATGAGAAACAATGAATGTACTGGGAGAGAGCAAGGGAGAAGTAGAATGGGGTAGATTATCTGACATAAAAGACATGCAAAAGCTTTTATCTGTGGAGGGGAAGATAAGTGGGAATTAGTGAAACTCATCACAATTGCCTTGCAGAGAAATTTATCTTAAGTTACAGAAAAGTAGAAAGGAAGGAGGGGGGTTGCTCATAGAAAGGAAAATGGATTGGGGGAGGAGTAGTCAAAAATGAAAGGCTTGAGGAACAGGGTAAATGGAGAAAATTAATGGGGGAAATGAGATGGAGAGAAATAGTTTCTGCTTCTTACTCTGTTGGAATTCATTGCTCTCTGATAGGCACATCATTCTACAGGTTTTATGTTTTCTCATAGGTAATTATTCCTGCTAATTGTTTCTGAGCTTAGTGTCTAATTGTTTCTGAGCTTAGTGTCTTCAAAGTTCTCTGCCAGTCATTATGGAGTGCATGCAGTCAAGTGGCAACTAGAAGATCTCACCCTAGTGTAAAGGCAGCTTATCAGCTTTTTAGTCAGAGCCTGACGGTATTCAGTTAACCAGTGCTGCCACATTGCCTGAAGGCCAAAATTAAAATTTTAATCCTTTATTTTGACTCAAAATCATAGTCCTTTTACCCAGGTAATCACCTAGTTTAAGATTAGGATCCTTAGATCCATCTTGATCTGTCATGCAAATAAAAAGGTAAGGGAGGAAGCCCAAGTCATTGTCTTACCAGTCATTTCTGGCTTTACTATGCAACAACAGGAAAAACAAAACAAAACACCTTGCTGTTTACCTCACTGAAGATGGTGTGGATTCATGATTTCATTGGTATAGGGAACACTAATGGATGAGGAGTTATGTGATGCTGGAGGCTTTAAATAGCTAGATCTTATAGGCATTTTAAGAGCTGGAGATAGTAGATGCAATAACCAGCAATCGAGGAAGAAAACAGATCTTCACCTTGAGGACCAAGTTCTTTTCAGTTCCTACCTATTTCTTCCCACATACATTGGCCACAGTGTCCATCAGCAGAAGATAAATAGATAATTCTTTCAAACACCTGGAGAGTCATTTTGAAAACTCCAGGCACAGCTAAAGGAAATAGTCTCTAGACAAATATTGAAACAAATAGTTCCTTGAATCTGGAAGAAACTTCATGAAGCATGATCCCTGATCCTAATAGCAGAGAAGAGACAAAAACTCTGATAATGGAAAGTTGGGTTTCATAAAGGAAGCCATGAAGTTTGAGGGACTAGAAAGGAATGAAAGACCTTGACTACAGGAGATCCTGATCTGTGTGCATCACTATTTTTGTATTCTGTGAATGTGTCCTCTTCCCATAGATACCATATGTATTAACTTCAGACTTTGTGGCTACTACTTTTACTCTACCATTTTAGCAAATACTTTTGCTTTGAGCTTATTGAGTCTTTTGGCTATTAAGGGGAAACACTGATGAGCTCATTTAAGAAATATATACCCTCAGGGTACCCTAGATCCTGGGGACACAATCTACAAGCATGAGAACAAAACAAGTTGGGGGATTATTTGGATGTTATATCCTCCTTTTCCTACTTCCATTCTCTTCAAACTATTTCTCCCCCTTGGTATAATCCATATGCTGGTTGAACCAAATGTTATCTTGCCACTTCCTACCCTCATATTTTTTCTCTCTATTGCAAAGTTTTGAAACATTTCAAGTTGACCACTTCTCTTCTTATCTAGATATGTATATTTTGTTTATGTAAAAGCTTTTCATGTAATCAAAATGATCTATTTTATCATTTGTAATTGCTTCTATCTTTTATTTAAAAATTCATCCCCCAATGCTCATCAATAGGAAAATGGCTGAACAAGTTGTGGTATAAGTTTTGAGGGAATGCCATTGTGCTATAAGAAACGACAAGCAGAATATTTTCAGAAAAACTTGTAATGACTTACATGAATTAATGTAAAATGGAGTAGAACCAAAACAATGTTGTACACAGTAACATCCATATTTATACAATAATAAACTCTAAATGACTTGGCTTTTTGTTTTTCAGTCAAACCTCACTCTTTGTGACCCATTTGGCGTTTGGGGTTTGGTTTTTTGTTTGTTTTTTGCCAAAGATCCTGGAGCAGTTTATCATTTCCTTCTCCAGCATATTTTATAGATGAGGAAACCGAGGCAGAGTTAAGTAACTTGTCCAGGATCACACAGCTGTTAAGTGTCTGAGGCTGTATTTGGACTCATCTTCCTGACTCCAGGCCAGGTGCTTGATCTCCTCTACTACCTAGCTGCCCCTGAAAGACTTAGCTATTCTTAGCAATACAATGATCCAAGACTATTCTGAAGGACTTAAGATGAAAAATGCTAGCCACTTCCAGAGGAAAACCTGGAGTCTGAATGAAGATTAAAGCTTATGAAAACAAAACAAAACAAAAAAAAACTTTTTATTTTCTTTCACAAATGACTAATGTGAAAATGTTTTGCATAACTTCACATATATAACATTTCAAATTGCTTGCCTTCTCTCATTAAGGAAGAAAATCTGGAGGCTCAAAATTTTAAAAGTGAATGTTAATTGTTTTCACATGCAATTGGAAAAAAAATAAAATTTGAAAATTAGAGTTGAAAAAATTAATTCCTCACTCATGGTGTCATCCTTCTCCTCCAGCACAGTGCCTGACAGAGAAAGTGCTTAATAAATGATTTAAATTTTGTTGGTTTTTCAATATTTAGGTCACATTTCTTTTGCCTTTATTGTGCTATCTTTTTAAATCAGATATCTCTGCTGTAGATTCAATATCAGATATATAAATTAACAGAAATAAGAGTATAAATCTTTTTCATCCCCCAAAAATAAGGTGTCAAAAGAAATGAACAAGAATTGTGGGAAGATGTGTTAAGCCCAAGAGGAGACCATATTCCCGATAAATATCCCAACAAAGTTCTAAAAATGCATCAGGAAAAGAAAATAATGAAAAAGAAAACCAAAGAGAATTAGCTATTAACTGCTTTATTGCTTTCAGAACTGGCTGAAATCTGATCAAAGTGTTGAGACAGGAAGGATGATCTTGCTCTCAAAAATAATGGGATTGGATTCTGGAGAGCAATTTGGAACTATGCTCAAAAAGCTATTGGGCTATGCATACCCTTTGACCCAGCAATGTTTCTATTGGGCTTATATCCCAAAGAGATCTTAGAGGAGGGAAAGGGACCCAGATGTGCAAGAATGTTTGTGGCAGCCCTTTTTGCAGTGGCTAGAAACTGGAAACTGAATGGATGCCCATCAATTGGAGAGTGGCTGAATAAATTATGGTTTATGAATGTTATGGAATATTATTGTTCTGTAAGAAACGACCAGCAGGAGTGAAATGAGCAGAACCAGGAGATCATTATACACGGCAACAACAGTACTATATGACGATTAATTCCGATGGACATAGCTCTCTTCAACAATGAAATGTTTCAAACCATCTCCAATTGTTCACTGAAGAAAGCCATATACACCCAGAGAGAGGGATGTGAAATGTGGACCACAACATAACATTCTCATACTCCTTGATTGATGTTTGCTTACATTGTGTTTCCTTTATCTGATATATTGTTTGTGTAGATAAGATTTTTCTTGCACAACAATGATAAGTTTGGAAATATGTATACATATATTCGATTTGCCAATATTTTAACATAATTAACATGTAGTGGATGTCCTGCCATCTAGGGGAGGGGTGGGGAGTTGGGAGGAAAAATTTGTAAGGGAAAGCTATGTAAGGGTTATTGTTGAAGAATTACCCACACATATGTTATGCAAATAAAATAAAAGAAAAAAAGAATCAAAAAAAAAAAAAGAAAAGAAAAGAAAAAAGAAACGACCAGCAGGACAATTTCAGAGAGACCTGGAGAGACTTGCATGAACTGATGCTGAGTGAAATGAGCAGAACCAGGAGATCATTATACAAGGCAACAACAATACTATATGATGATCAGTTCTGATGGACCTGGCTCTCTTCAACAATGAAATGTTTCAAACCAGTTCCAATTCTTCAGTAAAGAAGGCCATATACACCCAGAGAGAGAGATATAAGATATGGACTACAACATATCATTTTCATGCTCTCTATCAATGTTTGCTTGCATTGTGTTTCCTTTTTCAGATAATTTTTGTTCATGTAGATACAATTTTTCTTGCACAACAAGATAAGTATGGAAATATGTATACATCTATTTGACTTGTCAAGTATTTTAATATAATTAACATGTAGTGGACTTCCTGCCATCTAGGGGAGGGGAGGAGACTAGGGGGGGAAATTTGTAACAGAAAGCTTTGTAAGGGTCACTGTTGAAGAACTATCCATACGTATGTTATGAAAATAAAAAGCTTTAATTAAAAAAAATAATAATGAGGTTGGAAGACAAGAAGAAGAATTAATAGGGAGATACATGTCATCAGATGAGGTTTTAGCTGTGAACCTTATAGCTGCTTTCACTCTCCTGGACTGATTTTCCATTACATTTTTGACAGCCTTTGTGAAGTCCCTACTATATAGGAGACATCCTACAACTACCAATCAAGTATAAAAACGCCCCAGACGAGACACTTCTGAGTCATTTTTCTTGCCTTACAGACTGGGCAGGAGGAGCTATCCACTTACTATATACAACTGGCATCGAAGGACCTTGATGGATCCTGTTCGCCACAAAAGCAAAATCCGAGTCAAAGGAGCAAGAAATGACCTAAGTAGGGAGGGGAGGGGGGATGCCGAGACCGAGGTACTTCACCTGCCTCACACAGAGAGGATCTGGCTCTGGTGGATGTACGCCTGGAGAGAGGGACGTGGCAAGAACGAAAAAAAAAAAAAAAATACTGAGAAAATGAGGTTAGAATCGCCCAGCAAGGGAGGAAATACAGCATTTTTGACCCGAAAACGGTGCCACTGTCCATATTGTCTCTTCTGAACAGTGCATTGGGAAATTGAGTTTCCGTAGGAAATTGTAGCGATCTCTGGAGTTGTCACCTAAGGGGGAAATCATTGCCTCTCTGTTGCAAGATTTTCCCACTCGCGAAATGAAGGCAATACTAGGCATTCCACACTCAAGTAGGATGCCATGCTTTGTACTGTTGGTGGAGAAAAAAAAAAAAAAAAAAAAAAGTGAATACGTCCCCTGACGCGAGGAGAACGGGATCCGGGTATCCCTCCCATGACCATTAAGGCTCCGATCCCAGGAGCCCAAAGGTTCATTTGTCCAGTCTGTACGCTGAAAAGGAAAGTGCCACCACAGTGCGAGGCTCAGACTCAGTCTAGAGACAGCAAAAAGGCGGGGGCGAGAGGAGACCAGGGCAGAGCGCGCCACGTGGAGAGTCGTGGATTCCCAGAAAACGGCTACGCTGGAGCCGCAGCCACTTACGCTGCATCTTCATTTCGCCTGCGCCGCTGGCGTAAGCTTCCCCTTGGGCGGGACGTCGGCGGCCGGGGGCGGGGCGGGCCGGCGCGCGCTAAGAATCGTGGCTCTACGTGGACTCTGAGCAGACGTCGCCGGCGCCCGGAGTGACCCTTCAATCCCGCATTGGGGGAGGCCTGCGGCGAGGGAGGCAGGTAAGCAGACCGCCGAAGGGGACGAGGAACCGGGCTAGGGCCGGGACGCTCCCCACCGGGTCGTGGGTAGGCGAATACGGCGGGGTGGGGGAGATGGCGGAGGAAGAGAGGTCCTGGGGGAGGCAAAAGGCTTGGGGGCGCAGCCGCGGTGCCCACGTGCAGCCGGAGGGTCCTTAGGGAGTCGGATGGGTGAGTGTTCGCGGCTGCCTGGGTGACAGCATGGGCGTGAGGTCGTGATACCCAGGGAGCGTCGGCCCGCCCGCCCCTGCCTGGTCCATCCTTCTGCATCGCTGCGGCAGCCCTTAGCCTGGGCCCAGCGCAGGAGTAAACTTAGAGGAGCCAGCTCCCCTCCGAAACTCCTCCCGTCCGTCCCCGTCGGCGGCCCGGAGGCCCTACCTACTTACTTCCCCATTCATTCTTCTGAAACACGAGAGTTGTCTGAGTATGGATGGATGCCGAGGCCGAGGGAGGTCAGAGACAGGCCTGATATCCAAAGCTCACGGCCTGATGGGGGCTGTTGACTGCTGCTCCGAACGTAGTCCTTAAGTGGAGCAGCAGATACCTAGGGCTAGCGGGGATCGGTTTCTGACTTTCTTGTAAAGGACCCGGTATATTTGTTCGGTGGAGATCTTGTGTACTGTACTCTCTGTGAAGTTTTCCTGGCTAAGATTCGGGGTGGTTGGTCACTTCCTTCTCTGGTGAGTTAGGCTAACAGGTTCTGTGACTTGTCCAAAGTCAAACAGCTAATGGCAGACGATGAATTTGAACTCAGGTCTTCCTGACGTCAGGACCAGTGTTCTATTCACTGATCCTCCTGTCTGCCTCTTTTTTAAAAAGCCTGCAGCACTTGATATTCTCGGGCAGTCTCCCATCCCAAGAACTAATCAGGTAACTTGGACTCATTCAGAGTGGTATTGCCTGGCACATAGAAGGTGCTTGCTAAGTGACTCATTGCTAAAGAAAACCTATTATATTGAAAATAGTTATCAAAAACGTGTAAAAATCTTGACTGAAAAAGGAAACCGTTATAATGAAATGTAGTCAACGAAATATATCTTTAAGTAGTTGATTGCTAAAGGAAACCGATTATATTGAAATATAGTTATCAAACTACATACACACACACACACACCCCTCTATATGTTAAAAAAGAACAGACTCCAAGAATACATGGAAAGGATGCTGAAAAGGGAAGGCACTAAGGAGAATAGAGAGAGGAAAGGAGTGATAGAGGGAATAGTTTCCAGCAATTGGTAGAATTTGAGTTGTCTTGGAGAAGTCAGAGAAACTAAGGTAGAAGGGGGAAGGGGAGGATTTGGGAGATAGCAAAAGTCTGGACATGGGAGGTGGTAGTGAAATTGCAGGCAGGCCAGGGAAAATGATTGGGGGCATTGGGGCATGTGTGGCTACCTTTTCTTGGTTACTATAACATAAAGCTTCTGAGTGTTTTTATGAGAAGATTGGGAGTGAAGTTTAATGTTCTGTTTAAATGACTGAGATAAGGTCCTTTTATTTTGAATTGCTGAAGAAGAAAATTGAGAAAGTCATTTGCTCTAAGTAAAACTGAATGCAAAATACCTTTTGTTCCAAGGAACCACTCATTTGCTTTAGAATTGAAACATTGTCTTCCTTTCTAGAGCTAGAGCTAGAAGGTCATCCTGTACTATGTCTTCCTTTTACTGCTGAAGGAACTGAGGCCTTGGAGAACACTGGTTTTGAAGGGCCAGCTCCAAGCCCAGGTTCCAACAAACCTTTTCCTTTGCCATTTTGTCAACTATCTATATTTCATTGAGAAAAGTTCAGGATTTCCGTCTATTAGAACATAGTGTGTATTATAGCTGGTACAAGTTATAGAATGGCTTTTGATTTGGCCTTGACTACTTTCTGGTCTAGTAGCTTTGGACAGTGAACCTCCCTGTGGCTTATTTATTAATGTAATTTTATTTTTGTTCCAATAATGAAAATGCACTTTTCCCACCTTTCACTTCTTCCCCTGAAAAAAAGAGAAAAGCAGAATCTATGTAACAATGTAAACATGTATAATCACACAAAACAAGTTCTGGCATTGCCTATGACTTATTTTATTTAGCTGAATAGTGGACATAAGAAGCAGTCTCATCTGAGGCAGTGGCTCTAGAGGTTACTTTTGGAACCAGATGCCCTGGTCTGATTTACCTGGGCAATTTCTTTAAGGACTGTTCCATAGACCAGCAGGATGACAAAATTTCAGTTTCAATAAACAGTTGCAACTGCAAAATTGGTAGAGGTTACCAGGAAATCCCTCATTGATGAAATCAAAAGACTTCATCCCACCCCATCCTCTAAAAATCTATGGTAATGCTTGTCATTTAGCATCATTTATTAGCTGGCTGTGCAGAGAGTGCCAAACAAGATGGGGGCATATAACTAGAAAGTGGGTTCCTCGCCCTTAGGGAAGCTTATATTTTGGGAAGGGCTTGGGACATTCAGGTGTGTTCCCAAATCCGAAGTACTATATGGTCACAGAATAGAAGAGCAGAAGGGTCAAAAGTACTCTTCAAGGCCTGAAGACTCTTGGATGTCATTTTTGTGTGCCCAACACAGTACTTTTATTTTTTATTTTTTAAATCAGACACTGTTGAGAAGGACTTCACAAGCCATCTAGACCAACCCGTATGAGAACAAGGATTGCCTCTGTAACATCCCTAAGAAGTGGTCTGTCAGTCTTCTCTTGGCGATTTCAGGCAAGAAGGAATACAATACCCTGCCACTTTTGAATAATCTGTTTACCAAATTACTTTGAGGAAAGAAAGAACTTCTGTGTGAGGGTGGTTGATCAGGGACAGTTTAGGGAGAGCCGATATTAGAACTGGAACTTGAAAAGTAGCTAGGATTCCAAGAAACAGCTAAAAATTGAGAGGGAAGAGCTTTTTAGGGATAAGGAACAGCAGGAGCACAGGTCAGGTGGAGGAGGAGTGTATAGAGTATGGGTTTGGCTAGTTTGGCTGTTTGGCTAGAGTTTAGCATCTATAAAATGATCAATCTGAGATTAGGCTAGAAAGATAAGGAAGTATCAGCCTTGAATCTGTTTGACCTGAGCCTTGGAGGAAAGAAAAGTTCCATTTAAAGAGATAGAATGTTTGTTAGAATATGCCAGGAGCAGTAAAGAAATTGAAATGATTTAAGTGGGGGACTCCTGTTAACAAGTATATTGAGTATTTACAGTGAGATTAGATTATAAAAGACTTTGAAAGTTTATCTCATAGGAGTTTAAACTTGATACAGTAAGCAATAGGTAGCACTTATAGGTTCTAGATCAAGTGGATGCTGTGAAGAAGACACTGTTTCTTATACTTCTGGATGTTTAAAAGTTCTCCAATTTTTTTTTTAATGTTGTTTCAATCCAAGCATTTTTTTAAGTGCTTGTATAGCAAGACACTGTGCCAGAACTGGGAACACAAAGGTGAACCTTGTCTTCTGAGAGACCCCTGACAGAAGAAGAAATGGGAATGAAGGAGAAAAAATAAAATGACTTGGGAAAGCTTAAATAGAGGAGAACCAGAATCAGTACAGAGAGAAAGATTAGGAAGGTGTAGAGTATAGAAAAGAATCCAGTCTTTCAGATTATTCAGAATACTTGAGTGCAAGCTCTACCTCTTGACTTGTAGTCCTGGGCAGATCACTTGCCCTTTTACTGTCTCAGGAAATTCTTTTCAGAGTATCTCTTAAAAAACAAACAGGTCCCCATCTGTTTTGGAAGAGACATTTCTTCATTTGAAGTTCCTTCAAGATGAAGTCATAGGTCTGATAAAAAAAAAACAAACCAGCAAATGAATGGAAGAAGAGTTGATGAGCTGCAATGAAGAGGGGTGTGCATTACAGGAATGGAAGGAAAGCCTGGACAAATATATGAAGTTTGGAAATAACGACATGATCTGGTAATAACTAGGAGTTTGATTTAGTTATGAAGTAGAATTTGTAAAGGGGAATTATAGGAAATCGGACTAAAAAGTTAAATTAGTGCCAGTTGAAGAGAAGTTAAAAAGTCAGAGTAAAGATTTGTATTATATTGTAAGCTGTGGGGAACTGATTCACACCTTTGAACTGAAGATCTTTGTATTTGAAAGACTTTAGAATATTACTGGAAGGAAAAACTAAAGAGGGAGGAGATTTGTTATTTAGAAGAGCTATTCAAGGGCTATTGCCACTTTCCATTTTCTATTGTGTTTTTGTACTCTTTTAAAAAAATTTTTTTAAAGTAAGAAGTGGTCAAAGATATATGAACTCACAATTTTCAAGGGAGAAATGCAGGTTGTTTCTCACTATAAGAAAAAATGTTTCAAACCACTAATAATTAAAGAATTGCAGATTAAAGCATGAGCTTCAATCTTATATTTATCAAACTGGCAAAACTGACAAAAAGGAAATAGTTCTTTCTTTTTTTCCTACCCCCTTCTTCCTTTAAGAATGGTAACTTTAAGTATCATTTTAGTATATTATATAACTTGTATAAATTTTAGAAAATCCATTCTTTCCCTTTTGTTCTTTTCTAGAATCTTGTCATTATTTGTTTAAATCATTCATCCAAGTTAGTATTCTGGTGGGTTTATTCCATGGATTGCTTATCTAACTACATGTCATAATCTAAGCAATACATATACATATATATTAGTACATTTTGTTTTTTCAGTGTGAACCAAGACTTTTCACATTGTGTATTTCACTAAGAAAGTTTTTCTTTTGTTTTTATGCCCCAGTTACCTAACAAACCCAGTGCTTTGCAGAAGTAATTTTAATTTAGAGTGTTCAGAAATGAGTATTATTAGAACAATATTATCTGCTATAAATGTCCAACGCTAATGTCTTGTCAGGGTAGGAAGGTAATCCTGGATTCTCAAAAGTTATGCACATGGACAGGCTCTGGCAGCTTTTGCCAAGCTGGAAAGGTTTTTATTTTCTTTTTTATAATTCTACATTTTGTGTATATATGTCTGTCAATAAGCATTTATTAAACACTTATAAAATGCCAGGCTTCGTACTTAGCTGTGAGGATAGAAACTTAAAATAAAAAATGGCCCCTGTCCTAAAGGCACTTACATTTTACTGAATCATCTTCAGCTTGATCACAAGAGGAGGAATTTTCCAGACTTAGCAATTCTTTTTTTCTTAATAATATTTTGTTCCTCTCCCCCAATTATTTGTAAAATCAATTTCTAACATTCATTTTTAAAATCTTGAGTTCCATATTCTCTCCTTTCCTCTGATCCTTCCTTCCCCTCTGAGATGGTAAGCAATTTGATAAAGGTACAATCCTGTAAAACATTTCCATGTTAGTCATAAGGAAGGAAGGAATACTTTCTTTGGTCTGCATTCAGAATCCATCACTCCTTTTTCTAGAGGAGGATAATATTTTTCAGCATGAATCTTTTGGGATTCTTTTGGATCAGGTATTTCTGAGAATAGCTAAATCATTCACAGTTCATAATATTACTGTTACTGTATAAGGGATTCTCTTGGTTCTGCTCATTGTATCAGCTCATGTAAGTCTTTCCATAACAAAGAGAAATTCCATTCAAAATAACTATCGATAGTATAAAATATTTGGGAATATATCTGCCAAGGGAAAGTCAGGATCTATATGAGCAAAACTACAAAACACTCTCCACACAAATAAAGTCAGATCTAAACAATTGGAAAAACATCAAGTGCTCTTGGATAGGTCGAGCGAATATAATAAAGATGGCAATACTACCTAAACTAATCTATCTATTTAGTGCTATACCTATCAAACTCCCAAGAGATTATTTAACTGAACTAGAAAAAATAACAACAAAATTCATCTGGAAAAACAAAAGGTCAAGAATTTCAAGGGAATTAATGAAAAAAAATGCAAATGAGGGTGGCCTAGCTGCACCAGATCTAAAACTATATTATAAAGCAGTGGTCACCAAAACCATTTGGTACTGGATAAGAAATAGAGTAGTGGATCAGTGGAATAGGTTAGGTTCACAGAACAAAATACTCAATGACAATTGTAATCCAGTGTTTGATAAACCCAAAGACCCCAGTTTTTGGGATAAAAACTCACTATTTGACAAAAACTGCTGGGATAATTGGAAACTAGTCTGGAAGAAATTAGGCATTGACCCACACCTAACACCATATACCAAGATAAGGTCAAAATGGATTCATGATCTAGGCATAAAGAATGATGTTATAAACAAATTAGAACAATGTAGGATGGTTTACCTCTCAGACCTGTGGAGGGGGAAGGAATTTGGGACCAAAGAAGAACTAGAGGTCATCATTAATCACAAAATAGATAAGTTTGACTATATCAAGTTGAAAAGTTTTTGTACAAACAAAATGAATGCAGACAAGATTAGAAGGGTAGCAGTAAACTGGGAAAATATTTTTACATCCAAAGGTTCTGATAAAGGCCTCATTTCTAAAATATATAGAGAATTGACTCAAATATATAAGAATTCAAGCCATTCTCCAATTGACAAATGGTCAAAAGATATGAACAGACAATTTTCAGACGAAGAAATTGAAACTATTTCCGGTCACATGAAAAGGTGCTCCAAGTCACTATTGATCAGAGAAATGCAAATTAAGACAACTCTGAGATACCACTACACACCTGTCAGATTGGCTAAAATGACAGGAAATGATAATGATAGCTGTTGGAGGGGATGTGGGAAAACTGGGACACTGATACATTGTTGGTGGAACTGTGAACAGATCCAACCATTCTGGAGAGTAATTTGGAGCTATGCTCAAAAAGTTATCAAACAGTGCATACCCTTTGACCCAGCAGTGTTTCTACTGGGCCTATATCCCAAAGAGATTTTAAAGGAGGGAAAGGGACCCACATGTGCAAAAATGTTTGTGGCAGCCCTTTTTGTAGTGGCAAGAAACTGGAAATTGAAAAGATGCCCATCAATTGGAGAATGGCTGAATAAATTATGGTATATGAATGTTATGGAATATTATTGTTCTGTAAGAAATGACCAACAGGAGGATTTTAGAGAGGATTGGAGAGACTTGCATGAACTGATGCTGAGTGAAATCAGCAGAACCAGGAGAACATTATACACAGCAACAAGACTATACGATGATCAATTTTGATGGGCATGGTTCTCCTCAACAATGATGTGATTCAAACCAGTTGTGCTGCGATGAAGATAGTCATATACATCCAGAGAGAGGCCTGTGGGAACTGAGAGTGAACCACAACACAGCATTTTAACGCTTTCTCTGAATATTTCCATGCATTCTGTTTTCCTTCTTAGGTTGGTTTTTTTCTTCTTCTCTTTCTAGATCTGATGTTTCTTGTGCAGTAAGATAAATGTGTAGATATGTATACATGTATTGTATTTATCATATAATTTATCCTATCTAGCATGTATTAGATTACCTGTCATCTA